>JBBPBX010029291.1:0-22112 GCA_038048925.1 Garcialebias charrua | reverse complement strand
TATATATATATATATATATATATATATGCTTATCTGAATATATATGTGTGTGTGAATAAATTGCATCTTTGGTTGTGTCTTGCTAAACATATATTAAAGTACAGTACACTATTGTATTCCACCAAAAAATATTTAAATATGCTAAACTATACGTTCCTATACATGCAGTTTTAATAGCTGTATGCCTAAAATTTAAATATGTGACAATAGCATTACTATTCAGCGTGTTATGATTGATTAAATGCGCTGATACTGTGGTGTTCATGATAGTAACTGTTATTAACGAGTGTTCTTGAACGTGACACACACAGGATGTGACGTGTTTATGCAGCACGAGGCAGACGTTGATCTGACTAATAAAGTGAGTGTTTGCCAGCACATGAAGTCCCACGTATTTGTTCTTAAAAATAAGAACACGACATGGTGTCAGAAGTGGTGAGTTGCTGAAGAGTCTGTCTGGCGTGGATAAGAAGAGGAAAAACGAGCTACAGCTATTTTTAAGATGTCTGAAGAAAACAAGCAGCCGAGGGCAGGAGTTAGCATAGCGGCTAACACACCCAGCGCCACGTTCAGCATCCAGCCGCCGGAGCCTTTTGATTTTTCGAAGCCACATGAATGGACAAAATGGATCCGTCGCTTCGAGAGGTTCCGCCAGGCCAGTAGCTTGTCGTTGAGTTCTGATGAAAACCAGGTAAACACCTTAATATACTGCATGGGAGATGAAGCGGATGATGTCCTGAGAGGATTAAAGCTAAACGATGCAGACCAGCGCCAGTATGAAAAAGTGAAAGAGGGTTTCCAGAACTTCTTCATACTCAAGAAAAATGTTGTTTATGAACGCGCACGATTTAATATGCGCAAACAAGAGCCAAATGAAACAGTGGATGCATTTGTTACAGCCCTGCATGCATTAGCTGAGCACTGCAATTATGGACCGCTCCACGATGAATTAATAAGAGACAGAATTGTAGTGGGCTTAGCAGACATCAGACTGTCAGAGCGTATGCAAATGGAGAAAAACTTGGACTTGGAGAAAGCTGTAAACATGGCAAGACAATCAGAAGAGGTTAAAAAGCAACAAAGTGCTCTGAGATGTGAAGCCAGTGGAATGCAGACAAGTGTCAGCTCTGTTGATAGAGTTGTTAAAAGCAGACAACAGTTTGATAAATCCAAATATAACAAGTTTAAAAATAAAAATGCCAAAACACATCCACAGGTCGACAGCAGAAGCACATCAAGTACAAAGTGTTTCAAGTGTGGAGGCTCCCCTCACCCTAAATATGAGTGTCCTGCTAATGATGCAACATGTAATTTCTGTGGGAAGAAAGGACACTATCAGCGTGTGTGCAGATTCAGCAAAAAGGTGCAAAGCATCGAAGAGGATGAAGAGGAGGAAGAGGAGGAAAGTTTCTTCCTTGGAGCTGTGACCACAGAAAATCAGGCATGGTCAGCTGATATAAAGATAAATGAGACAACACTAACATTTAAACTTGATACAGGTGCAGACGTCACAGCCATGGCTCAGAAAGATTTGAACAGACTGTTTCCCAGTGCTGAAAAACCTGCTCTTCTCAAACCAGTGAAACCTCTGTTAGGCCCTGGCCGAACACCACTGGATGTTGCAGGTTACACAAAATTACAGCTTACCTACAGGGACAAGAGTACTACAGAAAAAGTCTATGTTGTTAAGAACCTCACCACACCACTGCTTGGTCTGCCTGCCATCACAGCTCTTGGTCTTTTGGTGCGTGTGAACTCTATATCAATGGACACTGTAAAAACTGTGTACCCCAGGCTCTGCACTGGACTAGGTGAGGTGCAACACACATACCGCATTAAACTCAAACCTGATGTGGTTCCATACTCACTCAAAGCCCCTAGGAGAATTCCTCTGCCTTTAGTAGGAAAAGTAAAGGAGGAACTACACAAAATGGAGGAGCTGGGTGTCATCAGCCGGGTGGAGGAACCTACAGATTGGTGCGCCGGCTTGGTGGTTGTCCCAAAACCAAACAGTTCTAGACTGAGACTGTGTGTGGACTTTACGGGACTAAACAAGTATGTTTGCAGAGAAAAGTATGTACTACCATCAGTTGATCAAAGTCTAGGAATGCTGGCTGGAGCCAAAATATTCAGTAAACTGGACGCCAATATGGGGTTTTGGCAAATTCCCTTATCGAAGGATTCAGCCAAGCTCACAACATTCATAACACCGTTTGGGCGATTCCACTTTAATCGCCTCCCCTTCGGCATCAACTCTGCCCCCGAGCACTTCCAGCGCATAATGGCGGGGGTTATTGAAGGACTGGAGGGAGTGATTTGTCACATTGATGATCTGCTGGTGTGGGGACGCAACCAGGAGGAACATGATGCCCGTCTCCATGCCACACTGCTAAGGCTGGAAAAAGCAGGTGTAACACTAAATGTGGAAAAATGTGATCTCTCACGGAGCAAAGTTTCCTTCCTAGGTCACATCATCACAGATTCAGGCATCAGCCCTGATCCAAAGAAAACAGAGGCCATTACAAACATGAAAGAACCAAGTAATGTGTCAGAACTTAGAAGTTTTCTGGGCATGGTGAACCAAGTGGGCAAGTTCATTCCCCATCTGGCCGAAAAGGACAAAGCCCTGCGTGATCTATTGTCAAAAAGAAACAGTTGGTACTGGGGCACGGACCAGGACAAAGCATTTAAAACTCTAAAAGAGGCTTTAACGTCAACTCCAGTACTGGCCATGTATGACCCAAACAGAGACACTAAAGTTTCGGCAGATGCTTCATCATATGGACTGGGAGGAGTTCTTCTCCAGATGTGGGAGGAAGGCTGGAGACCGGTAGCTTATGCTTCGCGGTCACTTTCTCCAACGGAGCAACGTTACGCACAGGTGGAAAAGGAGGCTTTAGCCCTTACATGGGCGTGTGAACGTTTTCGTGATTTCCTCATAGGGAAACACTTCTGCTTAGAGACAGACCATAAGCCTCTCATTTCCCTGCTGGGAGAACAAGCGTTGGACCTTCTTCCACCAAGAATTCAGCGTTTCAGGATGAGACTCATGCGCTACGTGTATGATATACAGTACGCTCCAGGTAAATCACTCTGGACAGCAGACACATTGTCCCGTTCACCAATAAAAAGACAGATGTCTCAGTTAGACAAAGAACTAATGGAGGACACTGACATCTATGTGGACAACATCATTGCAACTCTGCCAGTTAGTTCTTCATATTTGGACACACTTAAAGAACAGCTACAGAGTGACAACATTTGTGCACGTGTCATGGAGATGTGCACACAAGGATGGCCAATTCATGCAAATCAGGAACCACTGCTGAGAAATTACTGGCCGGAACGTGCCACTCTCACTGTGAAAGATGGTTTGTTGCTGAAAGACTCACGACTTGTTATTCCCTCAGCGATGCGCAATGCTGTGTTGGAAAAGCTTCATGAGGGACATCAAGGGGTGGTTAAGTGCAAAGCCCGGGCTCGTCAGTCAGTGTGGTGGCCCGGACTCAGTCAGCAAATAAATGAAATGGTGTTAAAATGTAGAACATGTATACAGGAAAGGCACAACCATAGTGAACCACTCATGCCTTCCCAACACCCTGCCCGCCCATGGCAAAAATTAGGCACAGATCTTTTTGAGTTGGGAGGGAAACAGTACCTTCTTGTTGTGGACTATTTTTCTAGATATGTGGAAATTGCTCTTCTTAATGGGTCAAAATCAAATGATATTATAATTAATCTTAAGTCCATTTTTGCCCGACATGGTATTCCTGAGATCCTAATGTCAGATAATGGACCACAGTATTCTGGGCGAGTCTTTGAGTCTTTTGCTGCCTCATATGGGTTCGAACACATCACTAGCAGCCCAAGATTTCCGCAGAGTAATGGGGAAGCGGAGCGCTCAGTACAGACTGTGAAAAACCTGTTAAAGAAAGCAGCAGATCCCTATTTAGCTCTTCTTGCTTATAGAGCTACACCGCTGCAGAATGGATACAGCCCTGCAGAGCTCCTAATGGGCCGAAGATTGCGCACAACGCTACCAGCACTTCCCTCTACTTTGAATCCTGCACTGCCGGACAGTGTCGACCTGGCTCAAAAGGAGAGTCAAAGGAGGAGGATGGACATGGCAAACTTCAACAGGCGCCATCGGGCAAAACCTTTGTGTGACCTATCACCGGGAGAACAAGTTTGGGTTACAGATGCAAAAACACCTGGGACTGTGATCCAAAGTCATGCCACACCAAGATCCTACATGGTGGATTTACCCCAGGGATCGGTGAGGCGTAATCGTTTGCATCTGATCCCATTACATTCGGCTCTGCAGGATGAGACTGTGAGAAGGGGGTTAAAAGAGGTTCCTACAGAGCAGTCTTCAGTGGTGTCATCAGCTGTTACTCCTGTGGAAAAGGATGTTGTGAGAACAAGATCAGGTAGAATAGTTATAAAGCCTTCTAGACTGGACCTTTAAGATAGAGAAGGAAAAGAGAGAGAGAAGAAAAAAAAGTTAGAGTTAAGTTAGAGTTAAAAGGACTGATAGTTGAAGAAACAGGTTGTATATAAGTTACAGTTATTTTATGTTGTGTTCCTAGCCTGTAAAAGGAAATGAAAAAAAAAAATGAAACAAAATGGTTCCCTATTTGTTAAAAGGGGAGATGTGGTGTTCATGATAGTAACTGGTATTAACGAGTGTTCTTGAACGTGACACACACAGGATGTGACGTGTTTATGCAGCACGAGGCAGACGTTGATCTGACTAATAAAGTGAGTGTTTGCCAGCACATGAAGTCCCACGTATTTGTTCTTAAAAATAAGAACACGACAGATACCATATTGTGCCAGTCAAATATATAAGGCTGAGTGGAGCGGTGGACGCCTTCAAGATGGCCGCCTGAAATCTCGTCAGCTCCAATAGGCGAGAGCGGGCCATGCGGTATCTAGTGTTCTATATATGATATCTATGTTGTCTGGAGACAAATGAATGACTGAGATCCCAGCAAAACAAACATGCAGCTTCACAGTTCTGCCCAGAGAGGAAGTCAACTTAATCTATAATTCATGTCTGCAGTGGAACAGCCTATTATTTATTTCATGATGCAACCAGGAAACTTTGAAAAGAATAAAAGTATCATCCTGTGGCTAAGATCTGTGTAAGAACATGCCTGCTTTTTAGTTTGACACTGTTAGTTGCTGCCATTGAAAGCGTTGGTGTTTGTTGCTGTGGTCTTCATCAAAACAGTGTATCACTAACAGAACATACGACAGAATGAAGTGGCTCTTGCACAGTAAAATGTGGTATCCGAGGATTTACATAAAAACTGAACCTTAGATGACACTTTTAACTTTAACTATGTCGTTAGTTTTTAACTGGGGGGTGTGGTGTACCATTAAGAAGTCAGTATTTTCCATGCAGTTAATAGCAATCAGTGTGATCCCTGTTTGAAATACGAGGAAGGATTTCTTACAGAGGAATTAATGTTTTAGGGGCTGCAGTGAATAGTGACTAATAGTGACTTAGATTCAAAAACATTGAAGCAGTTTGAATAAACGCTAAATTGAAAAAAATTGACAGCTTACAAACTACATATTTTGTCAACCAAACATTTGTGTTTGTACTCACTATAAATATTCTTACTATAAATATTCTTTCACTGATCAGCGGCGTCCAACAGTTTATGTAAAAACTGGTTCACACATTCTTATACAGTAGTCCCTCGTTTCGCGGACTTGCTCTATTGCGGTTTTTCAAAGTAAGATTAGACACGACACACGATTGGCTGATTGATGGATGAGCCATGACCCAGGTTGAGACGGTAACTCCTCCCCCTAAGCAGATCCAAAATCTCCCTGAAAATGGGCGTGTCGAGAGACAAGGAGGGGAGGAGGTAGAGTTGTGCTTTTGTTCACGCCTCCACCAGCAACAACCTAAAACAAATTAAACCTCTAGCCAACAACATACACCAAGCAACAACAAAGGATAAACATGTAGATGTATTTATCTATTCCACCCATTCCATCCAAAACCAAAGGCTTAAAAAAATGATAAATAAAACCGCTTGTCAGGAGTGAAATGTGGCACTTCCATATAAGGTATGAATGCTGCAGGACCTTCTCATCTCTGCAGGGGATTGGCTTTGCTTGAACCACCTTTGTAATGTCACACATGAGCAGACACAGTGGTGTAGTCTACATTTTTGTAGTGGGTATACTGTGCTTAGAGACAAAAACCTGTCCGGAGGACCTACCGGTACTTAATTTTTCCTTTTTCTACCTAGATTACTGAGATGAATCAGGACATTTAGAGACAAAAATGCAATGTAGTGCAATGTAATTGACAATTTATTTTGAATTTTAAGCATATTTAACATTGCAAAATGTCTGTGATGCTTACATTTTAATAAATGCACAACAAACCTGAGCCTGATGACTGGATCTTGAAGGAGGCCCACTCCTCCGATATGGAGACCCTCTTTTCAGTCAGGACACCAGTTGACGTTATGGTACTGCAAACAGCACATCCTGCAGGAAGTAAATAAAAATTGTCATAATTGTATATTTTTTAATGTTTCCTGATACCAGTAATAATACTAGAATCTACTGATTCACTAGACTGTAAGCATGTGTCGACAATTACATTCATTATTACCTTTCATTATTATTTGCATACACTTTTGCATTATGACCAACTAAAACGTGAAAATGAAATGATCACACACACACACACACACACATATATAATTTCTCATGTAATATACTGTACTAAACTTTTGAAAGATATGATTATCAGACTATTTTAAAATTATCAAGTCATAATATGTTAATGTTGGAAATATATCAATTAAACCTTATATACAAATTGGTTCCCATATTTTTTTATATTTACCTAATTTTTTGTTCCTCCATTCCAACCAGGGATGTCTGTTTTTAAATTCCCGAGCCTGACTTTCACTCCACAAGGCTGGCCAATTTGGATCTAAAAATGAAACAAGGAGTTTTAAAACAGAGTAAAAAGCATAGCATTTTGTTGATTATTGGAGTGACAGACTTTGTCACAAACAAATCATTCTTATATTCACATATTTATTTATATGAAATGTTACTGTAAAATTCTGGACAGTAACCGTGTTTCCATCAAGGTTTCTTGATGCGCATTTTGGAGTTTGGCATCAGAAAAGGTCGATAAAAACATGCAGTTACTTGCTGCTTGAGCTAGCTTCAGCTAACTTGTACTAGCCAACACTTACCTGGGGAAATGCAGATATCAACCTCATTATGGCTGGTTTCGGCCGTCGAACTGGTAGGTTCTTCTAATGTTGTCTCTGTAGCTTCGGGTTCAGCTGGTTTATAAAAACATTCAAAAAGTGTAGCTTGTTTCCTTTTCATTTTGAGTCTGTCGTCGTTAGCGAAAATGCTCTACCGTCTGTCGCCCGCCTGCATCCCGAGCAGCCAATCATAAAGGAGCTTCTTAAGAAACCAATCACAGAGCAGAGAACTATGGTAGTGAGCTCAGCTCAGCCAATGGCTGTGAGCCTCACGTACAACAGAGGAACACGAAACCATGGCAACCGCGAGACGCGCGGCGCAGTGAAGTGTCCTGAACGCATTTCGCCGCACGGCACAGTGCACGCGCAGCGCGCGCGCTCCAGCCTGCGGACCAAAGCGCGAGTCTCAGCCTTTATGAGCAGCGCACATAATCTATCTTTATGCAACGCGTGTTTGTTGTCACGTTACGTATCATTGGGCACATTTAAGTGGTTATACGGAAATCCCCAAGCTTTTCTAGTGGGTATACGGCGTATACCTGTGTATCACGTAGACTACACCACTGAGCAGACACATCACACATGAGCGTTTGGACAAATAAGAAAATTAAGGTGCAATTCCTCTGTTCAATCCCATAGGGGTCACCGTAAACACGTTTTTAGACCGGGGTTTAGTTCCACTTTAAAATAAACTTTTAAATGTTTTTGCCCCTATGTGCAGGGAGAAGCTCCCTCCTGCATTTCTCCTCTGTGCTGCATCAGCTTTGTGAAGGGTTAACCCTATGATGTCCTACTGCGCTTCGCTTCTCTACAGTTTAAATACTGTAACACTTAAAATAAACCATGCTGCATGGATTGTTTATTTTAAATGTTACAGTATTTAAATTTAAATTGTTTATTTAAGGAAGGAGATTGGGAGTAACAGGTGATGTGTGTGATTGCAGCCTGGCACATGTCATGACAAAGTTTACTGAACTTGGACCACTGTATCCCTACTTCATGGTTTTTCATGTACGGTACTCACGACAGAGCCCCCATACTGTAATTCTGGAAAAAGGAATATTATCTTCACTTGGCCAGCAGAATGATGGGGCACACCTGATCACTGGCGGCCATCATTAACTTCTCATTGCAACAATGATGTTTAGTCTAGAACATTAAACCTATTATCCATCAATTATCTTTTACCCGCTTTTTCCTTTTCGGATCACGGGTCACTTGTGCCCATGTCCAGCAGTCACTGTGCGAGAGGCGGGGGACACTGGACAGGTCTTCAGTCCATCACAGGGACACAGACAAACAACCATTCACACCTAGAGACAATTTAGAGTTACCAATCAGCCTAACATGCATGTTTTTGGTATGCGAGAAGAAACCGGAGTACTCAGAGAAAACCCACGCATGCACGGAGGGACACAGACAAACAACCATTCACACCTAGAGACAATTTAGAGTTACCAATCAGCCTAACATGCATGTTTTTGGTATGCGAGAAGAAACCGGAGTACTCAGAGAAAACCCACGCATGCACGGAGAGAACATGCAAACCACCCAGAAAGGCCCCCAGACGGGATTTGATCCAACAACCTTCTTGCTGAGAGGCGACAGTTCTATCAACTGTGCCATCGTGCCGCCCTAAACCTATTATAAAAATACTAAATATGGCGTTTAACGTGTGTGAAGTTCTTGAATTGACTTGTTTTATATGATGTAAATTTACTCTTGAACCGTTCTTGCAAAACGGTTTTTAGCATCATTTTCTCAGAAGAAATTATCCTCGATTCGCCAAACCAAGATCACGATTGCTCAAAACTACATATAAGCTCTTTAAAAATCCAGACCACTCATTTAAACTATTCATTAGATATAAACTAAACAAGTTTTACTATATTTCTAAAATACATTTGCCTTTGTTTAATGTATTTAAATTTGTGGGAAAATACAGTTTGACACAAAGCTCAAATTTTGAGAAGATTAAAAAAAAATCAAAATAATTTACCTAATCTGATGAAAAAACTTAAAATATTTGTAGACATATAAAATAATTATTTTGTTTTATATTTGTAAATATTTAAGAAACCATTTGAAAAATGGGGTTTACAGTAAAACACATGCAGCTGCCTGTAAACGAAGGCATGAAGAGTTAAGGGTGGTTTAAGCCTCTTTAAGTGTAGTGAATGTTAATGTTACTGTATTACTTGGATCTGTGGCTGGTGCTGCTGCTGAAGCCTTGGAGAAGGCAGCGGGGGCCCAGACCCGTCCAGCCCACAGCCCAACTGGGACAGCACTGAGGGGAGGGAAGGAGGGAGGGAGGGAACCCCAGAGGGAAGGAGGTGACGGCAAGAGGGACACAAGCAGAAGAAGGTACGGGATGATGTATGAGGAGGAAATAAGCAGAAGAGGAGAACAATGACAGGTTGAGGGGAGAATGTGACGTTTCAGTAAAAGGAAAACAACAGCAAGACAAAAGAAAATAGAAATATTGTAGGAAAAGTGCAAAGATTATGGACAAATAGCACAAATTAGAAAAGATGTGAAGGCCCAGTGCATTGAGAGGAGGGGGAGGAATTTAACACAGAGGGAAGGGGAAAAGGGTGAGGGCAAACAAAACACAAACGGAAAAGGAAAAAGAGAATGTAGCAGAGAAGAGGAGGGAAAGTTGAGTCTCTCCTGTCAGCTGTTAAAAGCCCCTTTGAGAGGAACGATGGCTAACGTTAGCAACATTCTCATGTTTAGTCACAGACGTATGAACAGTTTTTACAGTAATGAACACATTAGTGAACCTCATCTCATCAGTCGTAGTCTGTGAGATGGTGTCATTTTGTGACAAAGCAGATTAAAGGAGCGAATGAATAAAAATGTTCAGGGAAATATGCGCGGCTGTAATGTGGATTTTTACATCGTGATGGACCATACCTGCTGCCTGCGGAGACATGAAGCCCCCCAGGTTGATGACAGCAGTTTGCTGGTTTCCTAAACTTTGATCTGACCCTTGGTCACTCTGAAATAGTAGACACAAAGTAGAATGAGACAACATGACGACCACACACAAATGCTGCAAAACCAAATATTTGCAATATTAAACCTACTTCTATAAAAATCAGTCTTGAAAAAAATTATTTACAGAAACACAAACTTAAGTGATTTGATAAGAGCATGTGTGTATATTTTTTAATTCAACCTTTATTGAAATAAATAAATAAATAAATAAATATAGTTTCATATATACATTATATATACATATACTGTATACAGTACATATATATATATATATACAGGAAACCCTCGAGGTACGACACCTGCGACCTACGGCAACGCAGACTTACGACAGGCCTCTTTGAAAGAATGACGTCGACATACGACCGAAAAAACGGACTTACGACAGAAATACATTAGAAGTATGTAATCGAGATACGGCAAAAAAAGTGCGACACTACGGCAAGCGGCAAGGTGGGGGAGGGGTACACACCTTGAGTGTTCGCGCATGACAGTGGGCGTGACCATGTAGTAGGGGTTGGGCGACACTGCCGTACTATTTAAAGGGACGCCATCTTCACCACGTTGTTGAGTTTCGGCGAGAGAGAGAGAAAAGCAAACGTACGTACACTTTATCGATCATTAGCATTGCATTCAGTTAGCATTAGGTTTAGCGAGAGGTATTTTATTAGCCACAGGTAGCATAGGTTTAGCGACAGGTATTTTATTAGCCACAGGTAGCATAGGTTTAGCGAGCGGTATTTTATTAGCCACAGGTAGCATAGGTTTAGCGAGCGGTATTTTATTAGCCACAGGTAGCATAGGTTTAGCGAGCGGTATTTTATTAGCCACAGGTAGCATAGGTTTAGCGAGCGGTATTTTATTAGCCACAGGTTAGGTAGCATAGGTTTAGCGAGTTTTTTTTTTGACATTTTTTTTTGTGAGAGAGAAATAAAATGGGACCCAAGAGGCCTTCGAAGTCCGCTGATAAGGGTGCGGGTAAGAAACCCAGGCAGACCATAACCCTTGAGACGAAGCTAAAAATTGTTAAAATGTGTGATGGGGGCATGTCAGCGACCGAGGTAGCAGCGAAGCTAGGCTTTCCGCGTTCGACGGTGGGCACGATCAAGGCAGACAGAGAGAGAATTCTGGACCAAGTGCGTCGTTCCGCACCCATGAAGTCCACAATTATCACGAAGCAGAGAACGGGTGTTTTGGTGGAGATGGAGAGGTTGCTCTTGGTTTGGATCGAGGACAATGCTCAAAGGCGCGTGCCCGTGTGCATGGCCGTGATCAGGGAGAAGGCCCGCATGATTTACAGCACGCTGAAAGCTAGGAGTCAGGGAGGTGCGGGGGAGGAGGGAGGTGCGGGGGAGGAGGGGGCAGGACAGAGCGAGCAAGGCGAAGGCACGTCACAACAGAGCGACTCAGGCGAAGGCACGTCACAACAGAGCGATCCTGGAGAAGGGACGTCAAGCAGCACGTCAGGGAGGGGTGCTGTGGGAGAGGGGGACACTGGACCTGATGAATTCACTGCCTCCAAAGGATGGTTTCAGCGCTTCAAGGACAGAGCGAATTTGCACAACCTAAAAATACAGGGTGAGCATTTAATTTCTCTTATTTTTTTTTGTTACAGGTACAGGTAGTCCTTGACTTCCGATTTTTAAAAAAAAAAATCATTTTACTGTTTTTGTGTGCATTTAAACAGGAGAGGCAGGCAGTGCTGACCACGCAGCAGCTGAGGCCTTCCCTGACAAACTGGCTCAGGTCATCAGGGACGGCGGGTACACTGCCCAGCAAGTGTTTAATGTCGATGAGACAGGCCTGTTCTGGAAGCGTTTGCCCAACAGGACCTACATTAGCAGAGATGAGCGAATAGCAGCAGGTCACAAAGTTGGCAAGGAGCGCCTGACCTTGCTGCTTGGGGGGAATGCTTCTGGGGACTGCAAACTCAAGCCCTTGTTGATTTACCAATTTGAAAACCCCAGAGCCTTCAATCATGTTGATAAAAAAAGGCTTCCAGTCTATTGGGCATCAAATAGGAAGGCCTGGGTAACGCTGGAAGTGTTTTCAAAATGGTTTAAGCAACATTTTGTGCCAGATGTCAAGCGTTTTTGCCATTCCCAAAAGATTCCCTTTAAAGTCCTGCTGGTGTTGGACAACGCTCCAGGACACCCCCCTGATCTCACCGACATTAACACGGCTGTGCAGGTGGTGTACCTGCCTCCTAACACCACCTCGCTGATCCAGCCGATGGACCAAGGGGTGATAAGTACGTTTAAGGCGTACTATCTCCAGAGGGTCATTCGTAACGCTTTGGAGGCAACCGGAATGACTCCAGGTGTCAGCCTCAAAGACTTCTGGAGAACATACAACATCCACGATGCTGTGCTGAACATTGATCACTCCTGGAATCGTGTGACTCAGAACAACATGAGCGGCGTGTGGAAGAAGGTGTGTCCACAGCTTGTTCAACAGGTACACGATTCCAGGGAGGTTGACAATGTCATTGAGGACGTTGTGAGGATGGGCAGGTCACTGGAGCTCGAGATGGACGTGGATGATGTCCAACAGCTTCTGGGATCAACAGGAGAGGACCTGTCAGTGGAAGACCTCCTTCTCCTCGACAGGCACGTCCCGGCTGAGGAAGAGGTGCAGGCCAACCCTAACCCACCCAAGACCTTCAGCCGGCAGGAGTTGGCATTGGCCTTCAAGGACTTCCACAGCGGCTTGGCCCGGTTAGAGAAGCAGGACGAAGATGGGGAGAGGTTTGAGAGGGCTCGAAGAGTCATCTTGGGCGGGCTTGCGTGTTATCAGCAGATCCTGGACGAGAAGAAGCAAGAGGCTGTGCAGAGCAGCATGTTAAGGTTTGTCACCGTCTCTGCAGCTCCTCTTCCTCCAGGATCTGCTGGTGCACCAGAAGATCCAACACCAGCCAGTACTCCTGCTGCAAGCCAGGATGACTCCATGGACTGCTCAGCCTCTCCCCAGTAAAAGACGCCTCCCCTCTCCGCCTCCCCTCTCCCTCCCTCCAGGTGATGAATTGTTATTTTTATTTTTCTGAGTTGTGTCACGTTACACACAGTAACTTCATCTGTTAATCAATTTGTATCTGCTTATGTTCACAGCCTGCTGCTCCTCCTCCTCCTCCACCTCCTCTCCACCAGCTCCACCATCCCATCACTGACCTGCCCACCTTCACATAACAGCACAGCATCGTGTGAAAGGTACAGCAAAGACATGTCAATGTTTTTTCCTGTAGTTTTTGTTTTATGCTACATCTACTGTAAACATCACCGCTCTCTCGACAGCCTCCAAAGCGTCACGCCCCCTTGGTCCATCAACACATGTGCACCACACCACACAGGTAAGGAGAAGTTGTTGTTGTCTGTGTTTTCATTCTTTGCAGATGTTCACGTCTGTGTGTGGGTTTATACAGAACCACCTGTTGCTCTTGCCTCATGGACCAGGCTATGGAAGTGAACTTCCACCTGTTGCTCTTGCCTCATGGATGGACGTGTGTCCACTCTGTCCTGGTCCACTCTGTCCTGCCTGCCTGCCTCTCTCCCTCTAGCACCTCTCCATCATTGCACCACACCAATCAGGTGAGGACAAGATGTTTGCCATCTTCAGGTGTTCACAGGCCCACCTGTAGGTGCTCATGTTCATTTTTGTGTTGTTGTTTTCACAGCTCACATCGTGGACTTTCCTCATGGATGGACGTGTGTCCACTCTGTCCTGCCATCTGCCTCCATCCATCACCTGTGTCAACACCTTCTGCATGTATGACTGCTGCCAAAACAAACAAAAAAACACCTTTGCTGGTGGACAGAACTGTTCACATCAGGACCACACCGCTGAGCTCACACCTGGCGCTAAATGCTCCCATCATTCATGGTTGAGCACTGGCTAAGCAGTTCCATCTGATCCAGGTTTGAACTTGAGAAAAACATCAGTGTCTACCTACACTTCAGTCAAAGTAAGGACATTTTGTTTCCTTGTTTCCTTCTTCTGCTGCTTCCAGCTTCTTTTTTGGGTTCATGGACTTTTTCATGCACATGGACTGCACACCAACACCACATGGACTGCACTGGTTTCAAAAACATGATGGTTGCAACATGTTAACAGCTGCTGCTCAGAGAAGTGTTCATGTTTCATGGTTGACATGTTTTTGCTGCTGCTGGATGCATGGATGAATGCATGGGAGTTCCTTATCATTTGCTGCATTTTGATGTTGACAGCTGCTGCTCAAAGAGAAGTGTTCATGTTTCATGGTTGACATGTTCTAGCTGCTGCTGGATGGATGGATGGATGGATGCATGGGAGTTCCTAATCATTTGCTGCATTTTGATGTTAACACATGGACTGCACACCAACACCACATGGACTGCACTGGTTTCAAAAACATGATGGTTGCAACATGTTAACAGCTGCTGCTCAGAGAAGTGTTCATGTTTCATGGTTGACATGTTTTTGCTGCTGCTGGATGCATGGATGAATGCATGGGAGTTCCTTATCATTTGCTGCATTTTGATGTTGACAGCTGCTGCTCAAAGAGAAGTGTTCATGTTTCATGGTTGACATGTTCTAGCTGCTGCTGGATGCATGGATGAATGCATGGGAGTTCCTTATCATATGCTGCATTTTGATGTTGACAGCTGCTGCTCAAAGAGAAGTGTTCATGTTTCATGGTTGAACTCATTTGCAGATTATGGCTGAGAACTGTTCAGGAAGAGATTTGTATTTTGTATGCTTTGTCTGTGCTGAAAAAAACATTTCAGTACTGTACCTGTACTGTACATGCTGTACAGGTACTGGTTTTGTGTGTTTATGGATGAATGTGTGGTATAATGTGTTATCTAAGTGTTTGTAAATAAAGTTCTGTGCATGTTTATGGCACAGGATGTCCGCTTGTTCATTCTCATGCCGTTAAATGTGTGTGCGGCGCTCCGTTAGCGGTATAGCCGCGACCTGCGGCAGAAATGCGGACCTACGACAGGCACGTGTTTTTGGTCCGCGAGGTACGACAGAATCGACCTAAGTCACACTCGTAGGTCCCGATCCCTGACGTAACTCGAGGGTTCCCTGTATAGTATATATATGTACAGTATATATATATATATACACAGTATATATATATACAGTATATATATATATATATATATATATATATATATGTATATATATATACATGTATATATATACACACACAGTATATATACACAGTATATATATATACTGTGTATATATAGTATCCTCCTCCACCGTCTTCATGTGGAGGTCGGTCTCTGTGACACTGTCCTGGACTGGTTCAGATCTTTCCTCTCCAATAGGCTGGAATGTGTCAGTCTTGGCAATGCCACTTCTCAGACAGTCGGTGTCTCCTGTGGTGTACCTCAGGGGTCAGTTCTGGGGCCCCTGCTGTTTTCCCTTTACATGCTGCCTTTGGGTCAAATTATTAATCAGTTCAACATTTCCTTTCACTGCTATGCCGACGACACACAACTTTACATCAGGACTGGAGCATCATCATCATCCCTATCTCCATCTTCACTCACTGCTCTCACTGCACTCACTGCTCTCTCTGCCTGCCTGGAGGAAATAAAGGCATGGATGAATCAAAACTTTCTTCAACTGAACTGCTCCAAGACCGAGGCCATATTGATTGGCACCCCTCACCAGATACAAGCATCAACTTTAACAACAATCTCCTTCTCTGGTCAAGACATCCCCCTCTCCACCTCTGTTACAAATCTTGGAATAAAAATGGACTCTCATCTCACATTTGAAAATCACATTAAGCATCTGTTTAAAACCTGCTTCTTCCATCTTCGAAACATCTCCAGACTTCGCCCATCTCTGACTTTTTCTGATGCTGAGAAACTCGTCCATGCCTTTGTCTCCTCCAGGCTCGACTACTGCAACTCCCTGTTTATTGGTATCCCTGGCAAAAACATTCAGAAGCTTCAATATATTCAAAACAGTGCAGCTAGGATTCTGTTGAGAGTTCGCAAATTTGATCATATTACACCCATTCTCCATAACCTCCATTGGCTTCCTGTCACCTACAGAATTCAATATAAAACTGCTCTCATTACCCATCAATGCTTGCACGGCACTTCACCTGACTATCTAAAGGACATTCTTGCACCATATTCATCCACCCGGTCTCTACGGTCACAGAACAGTAATTTACTTCATATTCCTCGGACCAAATTGAGGACCATGGGAGACCGAGCATTCTGTGTGGCTGCCCCCCGCCTGTGGAACTCCCTCCCTGATGACCTGAGAGCTCCACAGTCACTGGTTGACTTTAAAAGCGGCATTAAGACTTTTCTTTTTAAGCAAGCCTATTCTGCCTCCACATGATTTTATCTTTGATCTTAGCTGATATCTTTATTGATTTTACTTGATTTTATCACTTGTTTTATTTTATTTTTAAGCAAGCCTAAATCTACATGATTTTATCTTTGATCTTAGTCGATATTATTGTTGATTTTATTTGATTTTATCACTTGTTTTATTTTTTATCTTTACCTTGTTACACATTGTAGCACTTTGAGATTTTTATTAATGAAAAGTGCATTACAAATTGAATTCATTATTATTATTATTATTATATACTGTATATGTACACATACATACAAGAAACTATATGTCATATATTAAAAAAAAAATGTAATGACCATAAGAACATTTTGATCTTGATGGTTAATAAGAATTTTGGCATCTTGTCCTCAATCAGCAGCACCAAAAGTTGGCAGTTTTTTCTAAGACTGTTATAACACAACAAGCATATTTCATCAATCCACTGTCTGAGTCTGCAGGGTCATCTACCAGTAAGTACCTTCAAATTCTGGTTCTAAAGTTGTACTTCCTGTTGATACATTTGAGTCAAAGTCAAAGTCAACTTTATTGTCAGAACTGCAATATGTACAGGACATACACAAGACCGAAATTGCGTTTCTCTCAGTCCCTCGGTGCAACAGTAACCATCTAAACACTAAACACTAAAACATTTAATAAACATAAGCATAAAATAGTAAAAAAAAGTGTAACACTGTCCTGAGTTTTTTCATAATATTATAAAAGTATGAAAATTTACACCAACACTGAAACACCAAACACCCCTAAAACACCAAACAACTCAAACACCCAATGAACATAAGCATAAAATAAGCATAAAAGTGTAATACTGTCCTGAGTTTTTGCATAGTATTATGAAAAGTATAAAAACGTAAATCTATAAAATAAACTGAAGTTTCTAGCGTTGACATTTGCAAAGAGTGGCACAGCAGCATATAAGTTAATGTACACAGTATATGTATGAGGTAGTTGATGTTGGTATAGAGGCAAAGTGGCATATGAAGTAAGGCACATAAGGCACATTTGGCATCCTTAGATAAGGCTAGTCAGAGAATGCTGTACAGGGAACCCCCGACCTACGAACGAGTTTGGGACCTAAGAACCGTTCGCAGCTCGATCCGTTCGTAGGTAGGGGGTGAAAATTATATTAAAAAAAAAAATTATTCATTCATTCATTCATTCAACCTTTATTTATCATGCTAACGGAGCGCGCGCACACATTTAAGCATGTAAAGTAGTGTACTGTAATGTTAAACATTGCTATTCACATTTACAGAATAAATAAAAATATATTTTCTTACTTTGAGATGGTCAAAGCCGACATAGGTTGCCATGCGTTGATTGTTTTCGGGCCAAGCAGCGCGGGGGCCGGCAAGCCACCGCAGCTGCTCCAGACCTGTGTTAGCTAGCTGGCTAGCTTCTGCTAGCCAAGCCATGAGCTAGTGTTGGAGCGGCGGCGCGATCAATCTGCAGCTGCTGCTCCAGCCGCTGCTCCAGCCTGAGACGTCCACAGAGCTATTCCAGCTAGTAATTAATCCATATGATGCGATCCTGGTCACCAGTGTTCAAAAGGCCGGCTCCCGTGTTAGCTCCAGTGTTAGCTCTGGAGCTAGCCAGGCCGGAGGTGTAGCCAGGCCGGCCGGAGGTGTTCGCACGGCGGCCTGGCACGATCGGCGATAAATCCGCTGCTGCTTGAGACATCCACAAAGTTCACAGAGACGTTTCCAGCTAGTAATTAATCCATATGAAGCCATCCTGGTCACCAGTCTTCGTCCGGCTCTCGGCAGCTAACCTAAGATGGCGTCCGGTGTTCTACATTAATTTGTGACCGTGTAAACTGAAGACCTACTTCCTGTTGCCCAAAATTGCTCAAAAATGATCAGAAATGATCTTTTTTATCATAATTATTATTTATAAAGCCTTTAAAACAACCAGAGCTGCAACAAAGTGATGTACACATGAAATTAAGAACATTTAAACACAAAAAAAAAAAAAAAAAAAATTTTTTTTTTTTTTAAATTCATATTTTTATTAAATATGATATGTTCGTAGGTCCCGTGGTTCGCAGGTCGATGGGGTCGTAGGTCGGGGGTTACCTGTATATGTATCTGCAGTAGTGTAGATAAAAGTAGTGTAAATGTAAACAGTAGTAATAAATGTAAAGCAGTAGTAATAAATGTAAACAGTATTAATAAATGTAAACAGTGAATGTAAACAGTAGTATGACTATAGGCAGTAATGTAATACAAACATTAGTGCAAATATGAGAAGTAGTGCAAACTGAATGAACACATGACCGAGAGTTTAGTGAATAACCCGTTTGATGACACAGAGTCCAGTGTTAAAAACTTTGTGTTGAGTGGTAATGTGTGAGAAAGTTTTTTGTGTTAAGGCAGTTCAAATGGGAGGGGAGGCAGAGCAGGCAGAGTGTTTAGCATTCTGACTGCCTGATGAACAGAGCTGTCTCTCAGTCTGCTGGTACGAGCCTGGAGACTCCTCAGTCTCCTCCCTGATGGCAGCAGTCTAAAGCGGCTGTGTAGTGGGTGTGTGGGATCACCTGCCATGCGGTGGGCTTTCCGAGTGAGGCGTTTGCTGTGTAAGTCCTGCAGTGAGGGCAAGGAGGTGCCGACGATCTTCTCAGCTGCTTTCACGATGCAGCTGGTCAGGACACTTTCTATGGCACCTCTGTAGAAGGTGCACATGATGGAGGTTGAAGCTCCAGCCCTTTTCAGCTTGCGGAGAAAGTAGAGGCGCTGGTGAGCCTTCTTCGCCAGTGCTGCAGTGTTCCTGCTCCAGGACAGGTCCTTTGAGACGTGCACTCCCAGGAACTTGGTGCTGTCCACTCTCTCCACTGCGGTGCTGTTGATGGTCAGAGGGGCATGTTGTGCATCCCTCTTCCTGAAGTCCACGACAATCTCCTTTGTCTTCTCCACGTTGAGAGTGAGATTGTTGTGTCCGCACCACAAGGCCAAGCGGCTCACCTCGTTCCTGTAGTCCGTCTCATCGTTGTTGCTGATGAGACCTACCACTGTTGTGTCGTCCGCAAACTTGATGAAGTGGTTGGAGCTGTACGATGGTGTGCAGTCGTGTGTTAGCAGGGTGAATAGAAGGGGGCTCAGCACACATCCTTGTGGGGCCCCTGTGTTCAATGTGATGGTGCTAGATGTGTTACTCCCGATCCGTACTGTCTGTGGTCTCCCGGTCAGGAAGTCTAGCAGCCAGTTACACATTGAGGTGTTCAGCCCCAGACTGTCCAGTTTATGGATGAGCTGTTGGGGGATGATGGTGTTGAATGCCGAGCTGAAGTCGATGAACAGCATTCTAACATAAGAGTCCTTCGTGTCCAGATGTGTGAGAGCTGTGTGGAGGGCAGAGGAGATGGCATCGTCGGTTGAGCGATTAGGTCGGTATGCAAATTGGAAGGGATCCAGGGAGGCAGGGAGGACAGATGTGATGCTTTTCATGACTAGCCGTTCAAAGCATCATCTATTCTTGTTTTGTCAGGCTCAGCTTCTATTTCTAAATGTTGATTTTATTTTGAACATCAGAAATAAAGCACTGACCCCCCATAAAATAAGTAACTGACTAGATCAGCGGTGTCAAACCCATTTACAAAAGGGGGCCAAAATTAAAACATTTTTCAAACTAAGGGCCAATTTCAGAATCTACATTAACTCAAGTCAGATACCCAACATCTTTTCTTGGTTGCAGTTTCCTCAGCAAGAGTTTGAATGGTCTCATTTGATGTTGTCTGTTGCACTTTTGACATCATAATCAAAGATTACTGAAAAAAAATAAAGTGATAAAAGTATTTTACATTTAAAATAACATCTTGGGGGCCAGAGAAGACATCAATGAGGGCCACATTTGATGGTTGATGGTTGATGGTTGATGGCTGGCTGGTCCAAACAGACCAGCCAGCACCAGACTCACCTCATCACCAGATGAAGAGCATCTCAGGGTGTCCGCAGCAGAAGTGAGAGGCAGTCTCAGAAAGATTAATCCTCATAAAGCAACCGGACCAGACAACATCCCAGGGAAAGTTCTGAAGGAATGTGCGGACCAGCTCTGTGAGGTGCTGGCTGACATCTTCACCACCTCACTTGCACTGGAGTCAGTTCCCACCTGCCTGAAGACCGCGACCATCATCCCAGTCCCAAAGAGCTCCACAGTGACTGGTCTGAATGACTATAGACCGGTGGCCCTCACCCCGATAGTCGCTAAATGTTTTGAGAAACTGGTCATGTCCCACATCAAGGCAACCGTCAACATCAATGAGGACCCTCATCAATATGCATACCGTGAGAACCGATCAACAGAGGACGCCATTTCTTCCGTGGTCCACACTGCTCTCACCCACCTGGATCAGAAAGACTCATACGTGCGTCTGCTCTTTGTGGACTTCACATCTGCCTTCAACACCATGATCCCCCAAACTCTGATAGACAAACTATCTACACTTGGACTAAGCCCCTCTATTTGTAACTGGGTACTAGACTTCTTAACAGACAGACCACAGTCCGTGAAGATCCACAACTTCTCCTCCTCCACCATAACCCTCAGCACTGGCTCTCCTCAGGGATGTGTGCTGAGCCCCCTTCTGTTCACTCTGCTCACATATGATTGTACAGCCACACTTCCAGGCTGTCATATTGTTAAGTTTGCAGATGATACAGCGGTGGTGGGATGCATCACAAACAATGATGAGTCCAGCTACAGACAGGAGGTGAAACACCTGGAGAGCTGGTGCAAAGAGAATAATCTTCACATGAATGTGAAGAAGACAAAGGAGATGATTGTGGACTTCAGAAGGAACAAACACACCCATGCCCCATTGATAATAGGCGGGTCTGCAGTGGAAGTGGTCTCCAGCTACAAATACTTGGGTGTACACATGAATGATAACCTCAGCTGGAGCAACAACACCACCAGCCTGATCAAGAAAGGTCATCAGAGACTCTACTTCCTCAGACGGCTGAGACGAGCTGGTCTGAGCAGCCCAGTTCTCACCTCGTTCTACAGGTGTGCAGTGGAGAGCATCCTGTGCTCCAGCATCAACGTGTGGCATGGAGGCTGCACAGTTGAAGAGAGGAAAGCTCTGCAGAGAGTGGTGAAGGCTGCACAGAAGTCTGTTGGAGTCAGTCTCCCCACCATCACAGACATTTACACCTCTAGATGCAGGAAAAGAGCCACCTGCATCATGAAAGACCTCACTCATCCAGCACACTCACTCTTTGCCCCACTCCCCTCAGGACGGAGGTTGAGGAGCATCAAGTGTAGAACCACTAGACTGAGGAACAGCTTCTACCCTGAGGCTGTTAGACTCATGAATAAATAAAAATAAAATAAAATAAACACTGCAAAATATCACATCATGCTGATGCTGATCTGTTTTCTTGTTGCTGTGTTCATCTGTGTTCATCTGTGACCATCTGCTCATACAAACTCATGTTCGTGCTGCTGTTTATTCCCACTATATTAGGCTTAGTGTATTACTAGTTGATGTTTTTC
>JBBPBX010029290.1:5874-28845 GCA_038048925.1 Garcialebias charrua | reverse complement strand
ACAGAGCACTTCACTCTCAGACTGCAGGTTTACTTGTGGTTTCTAGAGTTTCCAAAAGCAGAATGGGCGGAAGATCTTTCAGTTATCAGGCTCCTCTCTTGTGGAACCAACTTCCAGTTTCTGTCCATGAGTCTGACACATTTTTAATACTTTCCTTTTTGATAAATCCTATACTTAGGGTTGGCTTGGGTTTCCTGAGCTATCCCTTAGTCATGCTGCTATAGACTGCTGGAGAACAAATTGACCTCATTCCCTCACTGTGATGCTGTCTTTACTTACTCTTCTCTACCTGTTTATTTGTAATTATTTCTATCTTAACATGTTTTTTTGTCTTTCTTCCAATAGAAAGTGCACCTGAACCCATATCTGGAACTTTCATTCTATGTTTGTTTGTCTCTCCTTCCGCTCCTCTCAAATCTAGCAGCCCGAAGCACTTGAGATTTTCATTAATGAAAAGTGCGTTATAAATTGAATTCATTATTATTATGGTCGCTCATCCTGAACCTGGTTCTGCTGGAGGTTTCTTCCGGTTAAAAGGGAGTTGTTCTTTTCCACTGTCTCCTTTGTGCTTGCTCAGGATGGGAGACTGTGATGAAGTGAAGATTCAACACACTCTGATGGCTTCCTAGATAACTTACACTAATTGACTTTTTTAATGTAAGTGAATGTTTCTGTTCAGTTCCCTGAGATGACTTGTGTTGTGACTTGGTGCTATAAGTGTAGTAGACCTAGGGGTGCTACTAGATATAAGATATGAGCAGGTGTTATCCTGACACAACTTTATTATTAATTATTCAACTAGTTCGTCAGAATAGTAATTGTTTATTTATTCACGGATTCTCTTCTTTTTCGGATTAAACAATATATCTTGTGTGACCAGAATGAGTGATGTAATGTGACAATGAAACGTCATTATATTTGACCCATCAAGGAGATGCGGTCATTTATTTAAAGCTGCTATATGTAACTTTTCTAACAATAAATTTTTAACATATTTCTTCACTCTGTCACTAGATTGATGTTAGAGAAGTAATCTCTGAAAAAAACTAAAAAAAAATATTGTCCCCTTGCTTCTCCAGGTGGTAAATAAGCATTTCTAAAAAGAAAAAGTGACCCGCCATTTTCCAGCCAATAAAAACAAAGTTTGTAACCAGCCAATAAAAACCGAGCTTGAATTTGAATCAGCCAATAAAAACAGAGCTTGAATTTGAATTTTAACAGACCACAAGGGGGCAGAGCCATATATGGCTCTGAGGGGGAGGGATCAGAATGCTTTGCTTGTTGAAATTTTTTCTAAGTGCTGATGTTCTACAGAAACTGCAGACTGAACCTTTAACAGATCATTAAAATAACATCATACAAGTACACTGATTTAGGACTAATCAATTTCTTATAAATGTTTGAGGAACAACAGATCAAGTTATGGTAATTAACTTATATGTGAAGGCATTTTTTAACTTAATGTTACTGGCGAGGATAAGATTGAGGAAAAGTAGGAAGAGGAGAAGTTATCTTTATTGAATGAGTTTAACCAGGACATGGCACGCTCTTCAGCGACATCAGCTAAATGCAGGTCCGCTTTAGTAAACAATCAGCAACTCATTACCTCGTGACGACGGTCCTTCTGGTAAAGAGAGTGTTTCCAGCCGTGGACGTAAAAGGTTCGTCGGTCCAGTTATGTCCAAACCGGTCTCCAGCATGTTTACTTTTCAGCGTCTACAGCATTCGCGTCAATCGGACCGAAGTAGTGGTCAGTTCCGGTTGATTTTCAGAGTAAAATATTCCTCATAAGGAATTTCTATTCAAAGGTTTGAGCTTTGAAGCTCATTCGGATTTTACTGTGGCATACTGTAAAATCCTTACTGAGGACACGACCTTTGGCTCATGGTCAGTGTCCAACAGCATCAGCGCTGAGTCCAAGTACTCATGACTCCTTCAGCTCCTCAACGCAACTCGAAAAGTTCAAGGAAGTTGGAACTTTTAAAGGGAGCTTGACCTCAGAGCACTCGCTCCTTTCCATTGGTTCCTCAACCAGGAAGTAGGAGGAGATTAGTCGAGGTCAGAGAGGTTATTAGAAGTCAAGGAGAGTAAAGGAGGAGCAATGAATTAGAAGGGAAGAGAAGACGGATAAGAGTAGAGCTGGCTTTATGATTAAAACTGATTAACTGTCTATAACCTTCTAAACAAATACTGAAAAATCAATTTGACATGTCACTTGGAATAAACAGAGTCATTTGATTATCAACATATTGAATAATAATGATGATACAAAATAACAGAAGGTTATTATTTTTGAATATTTGAATTAGAACAAAAATAAAGAGTCTCTTGGTGATTTAATTTGTGTCCTGGATTCAAGTTAATGGGACAAACAGTGTTCATTGTCTTCTCTTGAAGGTTTTCCAAGAAAAGGTGTCTCACGGACAGTTTCAGAGAAACGAGGTGTACTGAGAGTTTTCAGAGCGGTATACCACTACATTAGTAAATTTATTGTTGCTGCACTGCATGGCTGTATCATGTGTCATTTCTTTGCCATCGTGTTTCATCTCAGTGTTGCTCACTGTTGTAGCCTGTCACGCAACCAATGTGGTTGTATGTTGTGTGCATACATCGTTGTGTTGTTTATTGTTTCTTTTGGACCATGGGGGGCTGAGCTAGTGTAGGGGCAGGGCAGCTGACCTGGGGCCCGAAGGTCTCGGGCTCGATCTCTGGGCATTGCATATCTCGTGGTGTCTCTGAGCAGGACACCTTATTCCCAGTTGCTCCCCAGGTGCTTTCCATAGCTGCCCACTGCTCCACCTGGTGGTGGATGGGTTAAATACAGAGAGCCAATTTCACCATTGTATGGGAAAATACAATTATGACAACACATAACACATTATTATTATGTAGATGTATTTCTTTTTCACTTTTTGGTGCTTTGTTTTGTACTTTTGTTGCATGCTTTGATATTTCTTGTTTTATTTTATTTTTTTGGACAAATTGGGATGGTTCTTCTCATCCTGAGCATTTCATTGTATTGTTGACCTTGTGTTGACCTGCAGAAGACGGTTGGAGTCAGCCTCCCCACCACAACAGTTGTCTACACCTCTCTTTACACATCTCTTTAGACTAGCTTATCAATAACTTTACTAAATATATTTTATATTCTTTTGTATTTTATATTCTTTATTTATTTTATATTTCAATTTGTTACTTGAACTGTGTTTGTTTGTTAAGTGTCCTTGGGTGTCTTGAAAGGCACTTTTAAATAAAAAAATATTATTATTACACCTCTAGATGCAGGAAGAGGGTCACCTGCATCATGAAGGACTCCACTCATCCAGCACACACATCTTTTGCACCACTCCCCTCAGGCAGGAGGTTGACAATCATTAAGGGTAGAACCACTAGACTGAGGAACAGCTTCTGAGGCTGTTATAACTCCCTAATCAGAATTATTACTATGAAAGGAGAAAAAAAAGTCACTGTAATACCACTTGATTGTTGATATGTGCTGCTATCTATGCTGCTGATCTCATGTTGCTGATTTATTTCATACTGCTGTATTTGTACTCATCTGCTCACACGACTTATGTTCGTGCTGCTGTTGTTCGGCATATTGTTTTGCATTAGTGTTTAGTGTACTTCTCATTTCATATCTTAGATCTTATCACTGTTTTTCCTTTACAATTTATACTTTTGTTGGATGTAACTATAAGACCCTGTGTAATTTCTTTCTACCACACCACATTGAATTACAATAAAGAAACCTTGACCATTGATGAACAATAAACTAGACTAAAAATATTTCCAGCCAAATCTAAAAACGCTAAGTCTGGTCCTCTGGACTTTCAAAAAACAAAACAAAAAAATATATACAGTATATGTTTTTTGAATGTCCAGAGGACCAGACTTAGCTTTTTTTTTTTCTTTTTTTTTAGATTTTTCTACCTATATTGAGCATGCATCAGGGTATTTCCAACCAAACTTTTGGATTATAATAAAATCTGACATTGACCCAAATAAGACCGAAGGAAAAAGATGGCATCCAGAAACAAATGATGAAACAGCACTACACACGACTCACATCAAGTACCCCTCGCTGCAGCCTGCAGAACGGGGCGGGGTCGTGCCCGAGGGCCGAGCCATACCATATATGGAAGTAGCGCCATTGCACTCCGGAAATAAAGGGGGCGCCATTTCCTATACCAGCCTTTTAGAAAATACAGTTAAAAAAACGCACAGAAATGAACAATCCATCAGTAAATACACTAACAACACAAGAAAACTTATAATTATTGAAACTGACTACTGATTTATTAATTTTTAGGCTTTGTTCTATGGATTAAGCACTTCTTATTAGTTATTTCATTTAAAAAAATGTTGAAAAAATGAGTGATCTTTACAAATCGGCATATGGACAGAAAATTATTCAAATATATAATTGATAAATGACATGGTATAAATGACATGGTATGTTATTTATGAAATACAGTAGCCTAGGCTGTATACTGTACTATGTTGGATCTCTTTCTTTCTTGGATCACAAAACACAGTAGCCTGGTATCAATCTTAAATTTCTTTTGCAAATGTCATAACAAGGGTAAACTTAATTCAAGTTTGAAATTACACTCTTTTGTAAGACTCGAAAAGAAGGTCATATTATCCAACTGATTGTTTTCTTCTCAGTGTTGAAGGAAAGTCAGAGTTACTGTTATGAATTGGTCATTAAAGTGCTGAATGTTATCATGATCAACAATTAGTTGTGTGTTGTATGTGTTCAGGTATGTATCTACCTACATGAAATCATCAATTCAATCAGAAATAACCACACTAAAAACTATATTACTATTTACCTAATAAAAGACTACACAATGTGTAGTGTCTTTAAAAGTCAATAGTAAACAACCCCAAGACATTTCTTCACTACCATAAATAGAACCATTCTACTTTATGAAATATTTTTTTTAAATCAGGATCTGTTGTTCTCAGGCAGGTTTGAATGTGGTGAGAAAATTTATAAATAACTTTCCAGTAGGCTATTACAGAACCCTTTTACCAAATTCTGATATCAGCAGTCGATATTCACCTCTCATGTCGTTTCAGTACAGATCTTATGAGGAAAATTAGCTATGCCAGAAACTGTTTTTAAATAAACTCTTACCATTTGAATATCAGAATCAGAATCAGGTTTATTGGCCAAGTATGTTGACACACACAAGGAATTTGTTTCTGGCTGTTCGTGTCTCTCTAGAAAGTGTCTCTCTAAAAATGCTAAAAACTATACAAAAAAAAAAACGTACAAATAATACACAAAATACATAAGGATTCACATCACATGGGGGTTGTGAATGGGTTGGGGGTCACGCTGATGGATGTCTGATGATCAGCTGTTGATGATGGTGATGGCCTGGGGGAAGAAACTGTTCTTGTGTCTGACAGTCTTAGTGGACAGAGATCTGTAGCGTCTGCCAGACGGGAGAAGTTGGAACATGTTGTGACCCGGGTGTGTGGAGTCTGTGATGATTTTTCCAGCCCGTTTCCTGGTTCTTGCGTGGTACAAGTCCTGAATGGAGGGCAGTGAAGCCCCGATGACTTTCTCAGCTGTCCTCACTGTTCGCTGCAGCCTGTTCCTGTCCTGCCTTGTGGCTGCTCCAAACCAGACTGTGATGGATGTACACAGGATGGACTCAATGACTGCAGTGTAGAACTGGATCAGCAGCTCCTGAGGCAGGTCCAGCTTCCTCAACTGGCGTAGGAAGTACAGTCTCTGCTGGGCCTTTTTGAGGATGGAGGTGATGTTGTGCTCCCACTTCAGGTCATGTGAGATGGTGGTTCCCAGGAACCTGAAGGACTCTACCGTAGACACGGGGCTGTTGAAGATTTTGAGGGGCAGCAGTTCTGGGGGGTGTCTCCTGAAGTCCACTCTCATCTCTACTGTCTTCAGTGTGTTCAGCTCCAGTTTGTTCAGGCTGCACCAGGACATCAGTCGTTCCACGTCCTGTCGGTACGCAGACTCGTCGTCATCACTGATAAGTCCAATGACTGTAGTGTCATCTGCGAACTTCAGGAGTTTAACAGACGGGTCATTAGAGGTGCAGTCATTGGTGTATAGAGAGAAGAGCAGTGGAGAGAGCACACAACCCTGAGGGGCACCAATGCTGATGGACTGTGAGGAGGACATGATTTTCCCCAACTGCACCTGCTGCGTCCTACCTGTTAGGAAGCTGGTGATCCACTGACACATGGCAGGAGAAACAGTGAGCTGGGAGAGTTTGGTGGAGAGAATGTCTGGGACAATGGTGTTAAATGCTGAACTAAAATCAAGAAACAGGATTCTTGCATAAGTCCCCGGGTGGTCTAGATGTTGCAGGATGAAATGCAGTCCCATGTTGACTGCATCATCCACTGACACAAATATGATGGCAGATTACCATTCATTGGATCAAAATTGATCATATCTAAACACACATGCAATCTTTAATAATTCCTATTAAAACCAATGACATAGTCTAGAGGTCCAGAATTTTATTCGACAATGTAGACAGATAAATGGACCATCTGCTGAAATGGTGGGCTTGTCATTTCTTCGCCAGAGACTGTCCATGCTGAGAAAGCTCTCCAGAGGTCAATGAATAGTTCATCAATAATGAACTGTACAGACAGCGGCAACGCTGTTAAAGCTGAATGTGGTAACACAAGGTCAGAACATCACTGAAACTCAGTTTTATATCGACAACCACTGCTTTTTATTTCATTGATGAAGAAGAGTTGTTTTATCATGACCTCTCAACCCCACTGGTCATGATTCCTCCTGAACTGAACACTGTTCTGAAAAAGCTTTCTCAGAGTCAAGTTATATAACTTCCATTAATATGTCCTTGTTCTGCAGATAATGCTGACATAACTGGTTAATGTTTCTTTGAATCATCTAAAAAACAAAAGTCATAAAATTTTTGTGACATGATTTTCCTTTGTAAATGTATTGTATATTATGCAACCTGAATATTTATCTGAGCCGTCATTCATTTTAACCTCCAGTGTACTGTAGGAAAAATGCGTTGTTCAAAATGGTATGTCCGAATAAACTGGAATCAGCTGGATTTCTTCTTTTGAACTTTATTTTCAATCTTCTGACTCCAATCAGGTTCATCCAGCACTCAGCAGCACAGGCCTCAGTAAGATCTTGGGCTGAATCAAAGCTGCTCTGAGCAGAGACTCTGCCAAACACTGACAACTTCTTTCTACTATAATAATGAATTGACCTTATAATGTACATCTCTTCCTGGTTACACCCGTGGAGGTGTTACCCTTTGTGAATGTCTGTAAGTGCAAAGTGCTTTGTGGTCCGGAGGGACTTGATAAAGCTCTGTATAAGTTCAGTCCATTTACCATTTTACAGCAGACGTCAGAACGTAAATCATTTTGTTTAGGTTAAAGAAAGAACACATGATAAGACACACACCAACTCTGTCTGTTTTAACCTTAGGCTGAAATGATCAGAAAGTATAAGATACAATACTGAATCTAATATTCAATTAGATATTTCCTTTAGTACACTGTTTATTGTCAAACTGTTTTATTTCACTCATGGAGCAGATAAAAATAATTAGGGATGGGGCAGATCCGATCCAGTATCGGTATCGGTATCCGATACCAGCATTATTTAAGTATCGGGTATCGGATCAAACCTGCCGATACTTTTCCGATCCAGTTTCAAAGAGCACTTGTGTTCAATCACATTCTGTGACTGCCCTTCTTAACATTGTGTGAGATAAACCCAATGAAGACACTCTTAAGCCTTACAATAGGGGGTTCCCTATTGTAAGGCTTAAGAGTGTCTTCATTGGGTTTATCTCACACAATGTTAAAATGAATAGTTTGGGTGCAAAAGTTCCATTATACAGAGTCAAATACCTGAACAGTATCGGATCGGGAAAGTATCGGTATCGGTCGATACTGAGTTAATAAGTATCGGTATCGGATCGGAAGTGAGAAATGTGGATCGGTGCATCCCTAAAAATAATGCAGCATATGTGTGTGTGTTGAAGCCATTGTATTGAACATGTGAAAATATCTTCACTCCAAAAGATTGCTTTTGCCATAAGCAGCAGTGACCCTGACATATAATTTTTGGATATTTTTGACTACTCCCAATTGAATGCAAATAAGACTGGAAGAAGTCAGTTCTGCTTTATATATGTATACATTTGTAAATAAATTTACTATAACGAAAAAGCTGGTGTGTTTGAGTATTCAATGCTTATGTGAATATATTCAGTAAACTATCAGTGAACAGCAAGTATGTAATGCAGAGCATCACCTTTTCTGGTTGTCCTCCATTTCAAATTAAAATACAAATATTTCTTAGTGAATGTGATCATATGGAAGACATGCTGCCAGTACACATCTACAATGAGGAATTTTTCAACCAAAAATTTGTAGTGGCATGGCAGTTTTAATTTTGACACAGAAGAATGATTTACAATCTTTACAAAGTTGCTATGACTTTTTAAACCTGAAATAAAAACAATGTACAACAAAACATAAGAGACAATTTATTTGAGACCATTTGATTTTAAATGTTGTATTCCAACAAAATTGTTTTCCTTTAGCATGTCAGCAAAAATTTGTAACAAGCCATTTACAAAACTTAACTATAAATTTATTTGAATTGAAAGTACAAGACTCCATGTGTGATCTTTTATAACAGCGGTACATTGATTTTACATTTAGGCCTACACTTTTTCTTACCATTTTGGATTTCCACATTCAGCTTGTGATTTGTTTTTTTGATTAAAAACAAGCTTCCTTCTATAATTTAGTGTGTGTGTATTTTATATGTATATACACACACACGACAATATTTATATGAAATACTCTGTTATCTACTTGTCATACATGTACATTGACAGCTCTGACAAGATGTCATAATACTGTACTTGTACCTCTGTTACATACTTCTGAAAGTGGGCATATTGCCTTCATTTATATAGCCTACATCAATGGTTAACACATAGTAACTCTGAATGTATACAAATAAAAATATAACTGCTATGGAAAATATCCTATAATTTCAATTTTTTACTTAAGTGTGGAAATGATGCTATGCGAAAGAAAAGTAAGTAGAGTAGGTCAACAGAGCAATAGCAAATGGGAAATTGTAAATGTATACAATGTTTAAACACATTCAGTTAAGTCAAAGTCAACTTTATTGTCAGAACTCCAATATGTACAGGACATACACAGGATTGAAATTGCATTTCTCTCAGTCCCTCAGTGCAACAGTAACCATTTCAACACTAAACACTAAACAATTAATAAACAAGCATAAAATGAAATAACAAAAGTCTAGTACTGTCCTGAGTTTTTTTGCATAGTAGTTTTTCATAGTAGTATAAAAGTATAAAAAGTTTCACCAACACCAAAACACCAACATTTAATAAACATAATCATAATCAGAGTCAGAGTCAGAGAGAATTTATTGTCATTTGCACCGCATGTAGTACATGTGTTGAAAACGAGATTATGTACACAGGGTCCCAGTTACATCCAACAACAAATGCAAGAGAAAAACAATAATAACATCTAGGATTAACTAAGAGAGACATCAGCTAGTAATACACTAAGCCCTAATGTAGTAGAAAAACATCATTATAAACAGCAGCACGAACATGAGCAGATGGTCACAGATGAACGCAGCAACAAGAAACAGATCAGCATCAGCATGATGTGACATTTTGCAGTGTTTATTCTTATTATTTATTTATTCATGAGTCTGACAGTAATATGATAATAATATGAAATAGAGTGTAATACTGTCCTGAGTTTTTTCATAGTAGTTTTTCATAGTAGTATAAAAGTATAAAAAGTTTCACCAACACCAAAACACCAACATTTAATAAACATAATCATAATATGAAATAGAGTGTAATACTGTCCCGAAGTATAAAGTATAAAAAGTATTTCTATAAAACAAATGAAGGTTCTGGCATTTGACATTTGTAAAGAGTGACATAGCAGCATGTGGGGTTAATGTACACAGTATATGTATGAGGTAGTTGATATTTGTATAGAGACAAAGTGGCATTACACAATAAGGCTAATAAAAAGAATATATACTGTATATCAGCAGTAGTGTAGATATAAAAAGTCTAGATGTAAACAGTAGTAATAAATGTAAACAGTAGTATTAAATGTCAACAGTGAATGTAAACAGTAGTATGACTATAGGCAGTAATGTAATACAACCATTAGTGCAAATATAAGAATTAGTGCAAACTGAATGAGCACATGACCGTGAGTTGAGTGATTGACCCGTATTGATGACACAGAGTCCAGTGTTAAAAACTTTGTGTTGTGTGGTAATGTGTGAACGTTTTTTTGTGATTAAGGCAGTACAAGTGGGAGGAAGGGCAGAGCAGGCAGAGTGTTAAGCATCCTGACTGCCTGATGAACAGAGCTGTCTCAGTCTGCTGGTTCGAGCCTGGACCGAACCAAAGACATTTCATAACTGACAGTCCAGGCAGTGGCCAGCTTTACCGTCAGAGTAGTAGCGGAGGTACCCCCCTCGTCTTCCATTTCCTGTGTAGCCCACACAGTCTTTGTACACTCTCTGGCAGGAAGAACATGTTATCACAGCAAAGGGTTTTCTGTGTTCTGCCCTGTAAGATGCTGAGAATTTACTCCAGTTGACCTCCCCTGTAAATGATAATTTTAATGTAGGTAAAATGTAATTTCATGTTTTAAGTGAAAACAAGTAAAAACATCATTACCATCCAGCCATGCAAAGTGGGCCTTCTTCCTGAAAACTGGATCAGACACAATAGATCGAAACCGCTTGCAGGTCAATGCCAAAGTGAGGTAAGCAACATCTCCCTCTGTTAGGACCACCTCTTGGAGCACAGCCTCAAGTACATGCGAAGGCATCTGAAAAACACCCCAATTGTGCATTGTAAGAACATCAAAGAATGAACAACTATATGTATAAGAATTCATCTTACCTGTAAAATTGGTGGCATTTGTTGCACCTGCAAAGTGAAGACCACAAAAAACAACACACACACACGCACACACACACACACACACACACACACACACACACACACACACACACACACACACACACACACACACACACACACACACACACACACACACACACACACACACACACACACACACACACACACACCTGAAATTCACAAGTACAAGTGACAATTCTTAATTATGGATGGTGTGACCAACCTCAAGATCTGGCTGGGTTGTTCGTGCATAGGTGTGGTCATCAGCACAATGACTCTGGCAAAATACATATTTATACATAGTTTCTTAAAACCTCAAATAAAGACCAGTACCTAATTGATTCAATCCTTGATTGTTGGATCATGATTTTCTTTCAAACAAAAAACTTAGTGCAACTGTGCATGGCAAATACACTTACTAACAATTACATTTTTCAAAACTATATCTTACCTTACATTTTCTCCTGGCTTCAACCATTTCATCATTTCTCTTCCTCTTTCTCTCTCTTCGTAGCCGTTCCCCAGATCTTTCAAAATCACAAATGAAGTCTTTACAGAAATACTACCATTCATGTAATGCCACATAGAGAGGCCAATTATTGTCCTTACTTCACAGGGAAGTTTGTCAAGATAAGTATGCACCACCACCTTCGTATAGTCATCATATCCATCTGCAGATATTACAGGTCAAAGTTTTGTGACATAACATCAAACCATGAAGCACTCAATCCTGTGTGTGCCCTTACCTCAGTGAAATCAAAAGGTGCTCCCATCACAAAGTACAGTGCATACTGTTAAGAAAAATGTGATTACTTGTATACAACCCACAAAACAATACGGATATGCTGAGTGGAAGCAACTTACCATCACTACAAACATTCCACAGTTGTTGGACAGTCCTTGTTTCGGCAATCCCTGTGGAATTTAAATGAAAAACTGTTTATTACTATAACCAACAAGAAAATACACATAACTATCAATTCATGTACCTCAAGGACAAATGCTTATTTTCCCTAACATCCCTGCCCCTACAAACATCTCACCTTGACATCATTGGCAACAAATTCTGTCCATGGTCCAGAAGCCAGATGAAGACAGACCCCTCTGATGTGGAATAATGCAAAGTTTTCAATGTATTAATAGCCAATGTTAATAACTGAAAAAAAAAAAATGAATAAATAACCGAACAATAAAAGAATGATGTGAGACAGAACATGATGGCTCAGCTTTAACCCATTCCATGTGAAAAGTAAGATGCATAACAAATTTTGATATTTTGGGCGAATAAGTGTTACCCACAAATAAATTTCACAGTTACTAATGAAGTAACTGAAGTATTTTGTTACACATAGCCTAAAGTAAGATTAATGCTGAACCTTATCCTCTGGCCAACAGACCCGGACATCTGAACTCGGAACACATGCCATAACTCATTCTAATAAAACCTTAATGTTTCGATGTGGTTTTCATCTCTGAAGCCAGTTCCACAGATAGAGTCCAGGTAGAAAATCTCTCTTTGTGTAGGATTCAGAATCTGAAAAAACGTGTGACTGATGATGAAAAATACTACAGAGGAAGAAATACTGAAATGAAGTCTACCAACTAATGCATAAAAATAAAGCTTGATAATACAATAAAATTGTTACTAACACATAGCGTCCAATGTCCAGGACGCAATACAGGAATCAGAATCCAATTCAGATTTGATGCCTGCGACTGAAATTGACAAAAAAAAAATGAAAATATTATCGTAAAACTGACAGCCAAAGCAGATAGTGTATTGATAAAGATTGTTCACTGGGAGATGTAGTGTTGGATCCTTTGAAAGAGGTGGAAACCAGGTTTGGACTACATGACTGTTTCCTGCAAAAACTTGAACACCCTGGACAGACGGGAACAAAAAAAATAAAAAATTACACCTGTTCACAGTTCTCGTATGTCTTTTAAGAAGGCTTACAAAAATTGCCGTCATCTCATGAGCACAGACTATACTCGTCTGCATCTATATGTTGTGTCTCCTAATTCATTCATTCATTCAACCTTTATTTATACAGGCTAGCCTCGTTGAGTCACGGGGACTCATTTACAAGTGGGACCTGTCTCACTCACACCAAACAACCATCCACTCTCACACTCACACCTAGGGTCAATTTAGAGTCACCAATCAGCCTAACAAGCATGTTTTTTGGTCTAATGACGAAATATGGAATAAATAACTACTGTCTTCATTTACCAACCTTGTTATTAGACAGTTTCTCAACAACTTTCAGGCATGAGTTCAGAATCTGTAAGAAAAATAATAATTCATAAATTCACTACATAACAAAGTACATAAAACACATGCTTGTAATGCTTTGAAAATTACCTGCCCATTAATGTCTTCGCATAACCCCAGAGTGAACATATCACTTCGAGTAAGGATGTCTTTGTCCACGCAGGCAACATATTCATCTACATCTCTGGTTTTATCTAAAATCTGTCCAAGCTAAGGATAAGAGAAGAAAAAATAAAATTACACATTTATTTAATATATATATATTTATACACATACACACATACAAGGTACAAGTTGACATTTACCAGAGTTCTTTCTGTGGCAGTCAGGTCTGTTCCCCAGTTAACAATAGTAAATACATAATTTGTACACATATTTATGCCAGAAACAGTCAGAGGTGTCAAGTAACCAAGTACAAATACTTTGTTACTTTACTTGAGTAGAAATTTTGGGTATTTCTACTTAAGTGGAGTAATTATTTTACAGCCTACTTTTTACTTCTACTCCTTACATTTTAATTCAATTATGTGTACTTCCTACTTACTCCTTACTTTTTAAAAATGAAAAAAGTATTTTATTTCGATTTAACTTTGGTGGTTTAGAATTCACATTAGTTAGGACTGCATACAACTATTCAAATAAACACCATCAAAATTAGAAAATTGACAACTCTTTCACAAACATTAGTATTAATCAAATTGTGTTTTAAAAACCTTTATGTTGAACCATAGCAGTATTAGCAATATGGTTCACCACCTTGTACGACTCCTTAGCAGAGTAGGAGCAAAGAGGACATCTATAGGAGTCATCTTTGCTATAAGGTTGTAACATCTCCCCTTTTTGAATGTTACATACAGATACATGGATCTGCTGAAAGAAAACAAAGAATGAACTTTAAAAGTTATAAAATGGTATCTATTTTTAGGCACTATGATCGTGATTTCGCTATGCAGCACGCTACATATGCTAACATCAATCTTAGCTTAAAGGAATTACGATTTTTACTAGTTCACATAAATATATTTATTTGCTACATAACAAAAATGCTTATAAAAAGTATCATTACCGTCTGCTGGAGTAACCCCTCGCTGTTTGCTGCAGCGAGGTGTACTTGGTCTGCTGACTTTGCCAAGTTTCCATTGTGAATCATTCCTCAAAATATTTTCATTCACGTGTCCCTTCTTCAACCTTCTACAGTACTTGGAAACACCGCTGAGCAGCTGACTAGGGGTGGGCGATACTGAGGATTTTGGAATCGATCCGATACCAAGTAAATACTGTGCTAGAATCGCATACTTCGATACCGATTCCGATACTTGGGGGCGCTGTTGAGCCGCACAAAATTATAACACTGCCAACAACACAAAAACAATGATAAGAAAACAACTTCTATTGCACAGATGTTTTAATGTCAAATAAAAATGCTCTATCAACTAGCTGCAGCAGCAGTATAAAAAATTGAACAGTGTGAGTAACAAAATATTTGCCCATCACCTCTTTTACAACACACAGTTGTTTAAATAAAAGTCACCAGTGCAAAATAACAAAAAGCAGCAATGTTACAAAAACATAACACTGTCAAAATCACAAAAACAGTGATAAGAAAACAACTTCTTTTGCACAGATGTTTTTTGAAAAAACAAAAAAAACAAAAAAAAAACAAGTCAGTGTTGCAAATAATGTGTAAGGAGCCCTTTGGGCTCTATTTACATGTTGGAAATGACTTAAAGGTTTTTGTTCAGGAACAGTAACATGTTTACATTTTTCCCTTTAATTGCACTTCTTCTCTGTGTCACTAACTGTCCTGCCCTAGAGAAAATCCTTTCTGCAGGTACAGATGTTGCAGGCAAAGGACAGTATCGATTCCACAGCGCTAGTATCGATTCGATACCAAGTACCATCTTGGTATCGATAGTATCGATACTAGAATCGATACGCCCACCCCTACAGCTGACCCGCTTCTTTAAGGAATTTGTAAGTGATCATTGAAACAGCGCCCCCTTTATTTCCGGAGTGCAATGGCGCTACTTTCATATATGGTATGGCTCGGCCCTCGGGCACGACCCCGCCCCGTCCTGCAGGCTGCAGCGAGGGGCTCACATCATGGAAGTGGGAAGTTTGTTTACAACCGTCAACAAGCTACCTCTTATGGGCGGGGACTATGACGTCATCAACGTTTAGCCAATCAGCGCTTTGCTCTGACGAGGTCTTCTGCTGTTGAGCCAATGAGGTGCCGCCGCTTATTTCAAGCGGCATTGGGCTTGTTTTTTCCTGGAGTCGCTTTTAAATTCGGTGAGCCGCTTGTGGCGGTTTTTTGTGCTTACCATGGGTGTTGCGTCGCTTATTTGGGCTTGTTTTGTGAAATGTACTCCTGAAGTTATTTTAAAGGTATTTTTGATGTTTCTCTGCACGCTTAATAAATATGCTGGTTTGGTGCTGATGTAGCTTTATTGTTTAAACTGCACAATACACTTATCAGACGGCACGATCCTGCATTACTCCGTTCTCTGCACTTTCTATCTTCACACACACACTGAACCCGCGTGCCTACGTCACGCTCTCTCTCGCGGTGCGTTCACTGACACTCTGTAATATACATGCACGAACACTGCTGTATACATTACAGTATTGTGACATCATTTTTGAACTTTGCATATAGTGACACCACATATATATCTTGTATCATTCAACTATGTTCGTTTTTAGCAAACAAAATGATAAATTAATGAAAATTACTTTCAAAGTGAGTTTAAAATTAAAAACCGTGTTTCTTCACGGGACATCCGACTACACGCGAATGCAACATTGTTCTTTATTCTTTGTCTCTGTTCTTTATTCTTTGTCTAGACAAGACAACGCTAATGTGAGCTCTAAGTGGGGTAAATATGGAAAAAAATATAATAAAGATTGGGAGAAAGAGCGTGCTCTTCAAGACTGGATCCGACCACAGATGGGAGAAAAATGCAAAATGTATTTTTATTTTTTAGACTGAATACGTTCTTTTATGTATAATTTTGCTAGATATATGTAATGCCATAATAAATATGTTTATACTGTTTAAAACTGCCTTTTTTTACACAATGGGATGGGTTGCCAGCTGGGCTTTTTTTGGGCTTTTTTTGAAAGAGCGAGCCGCTTGTTTGTGCTTGTTTTGAAGGAGCTGATCGCTTCTTTCGGTCTGGAGATCTGGCAACCCTGGTTCCACTGACTGATGAACAACAAAGATGGAGGAGAAGTAGCAGCAAGTTAGCTACGCAGACACGTACCGTTAGTTTTTGTTTATTTGTGTGGTAGTTTTGCAGCTTTTAAAGTGGCGTGTCCTGTTCGGTGTGTTAGACGTAGTTTCTCTTTTATAGAGGATTGAAAGGGCGGTCGAAGCGGTGAACAAAGCGGTATATCCCGGACAGGAAACGACAGGTTTGGTGCTAAGCTAGTGGATAAACAACGTAAAGCTCGACCGAAATGGAGAAGGTTGGTTCACAGCTGATTATTATTATTATGTTTAAACTTTTAATTATGAGCGTCTCCCTAAAAACTTTATCTGGATAATGTTAACACAGTTTTAAGAGGAACTTTTAAATGATAGCAGCCAGGTTTAGACATTATGGGGGAAAAAACGTTAAATTAGAAACCTGGAAATATCTATTGTCCTGGATTTCAGTTAACAGTTGTTAAGACTCACAAATGCTTCCACAACTTCGACCTAACTTCAGACAGGTTTGACATGAAACTTTGAGTAAACTTTTTCTGATAAATGTTCAGAATGTGCAGGCTTTCCCCGCAGTCATAGAAATAATGATAATTATATATTTTTATTAAATAACCAGAGCTGTGTGAATACAGAGCGTTGAAGCTTTGCTGTCATTTTTGTAACAAATGGTTAACCATAATCCAAACAGGGGCGTCCGTGGTGTAGTGGTAATGGCAGTCGTCCCCCGATTGGAAGGTTGGAGGTTCGAATCCCGGTTCCCCACACCATGTGTCGTTGTGTCCCTGGGCAAGACACTTAACCCCGAGTTGCTCCCGGTAGGACGGGAAGGCGCCTTGCATGTTGACATGTTAACATGCAAGGTCTGCTGCTACCGGTGTATGAATGTGTGTATGAATGGGTGGATGGCTGGTATTGTAAAGCGCTTTGGGGCCCCTATAGGGGGCAGGAAAGCGCTATATAAATAAGCTCCATTTACCATATAAAACAAACAGGACAGAAACTAACATCAACACAACTGTTGTTAAATAGTAGCTAAAAGCTTAAATTAGCAAAAATAAGTTAGTCGGTTTGTTTCTAAAAGCCAAAGTTAACAAAACTGTGGCTAAAAGCTAAAATTAGGAAAATGGTAGCATGAAGCAACTACAGTATTAGCCAAATGCTAAATGTAGCAAAACAGTAGCTAAAACTAAATTTAGCAAAACACTAAAACACTAAAAGGATGTAAACAATTGGATGATGAGTGTAATTCTGGGTACTTGATAATTTATGGTCAGTTCTCATCATTTTAACCTGATAGTCAACAGTTGTTCTGCAGTGATGGCTCTGACCATCATCATCATCACTTACACTGGGCAGCCGTGGCATAGTGGTAATGGCAGTCGTCCCCTGATCGGAAGGTTGGCGGTTCGAATCCCGGTTCCCCACATCATCTGTCGTTGTGTCCCTGGGCAAGACACTTAACCCTGAGTTGCTCCCGGTAGGACTGGAAAGCGCCTTGCATGGCAGTCTGCTGCTACCGGTGTATGAATGTGTGGATGAATGGGTGGATCATGGTTGGTATTGTAAAGCGCTTTGGGGCCCCTCATAGGGGGCAGGAAAGCGCTATATAAATAAGCTCCATTTACCATTTTATACTACAGATGTGCTTGTATGTTTTCAGCTCATAAGCTGTTCACAGCTTAACCAGTCCAAGTGAGACGTTCTGTATTGTAAACCACCATGAAGTGTTGGGATTGATGGTTTTGTTTCTGGCACAGGGAGACTTCCTGAAGGGACTACCTGTCTACAACAAAAACAACTTCAGCAGGTTCCACTCTGACTCCGTCTGTAAAGCATCAGTAAGTGGTGTTCTCTCTCAGCAGGATAATGAAACAGCTTGTGTTTTCTAAAGCCGGTCACGTAGTCGAACGTGTGTTTTGTTTTGAGACAACAGTTTGTCGATGTTTCTTTTAGAATCGCCGACCATCTGCTTATCTTCCAACACGAGAGTATCCATCTGAACAGAGTAAGTTAAATCACGTGTGGGAACACCTCACCGTGCACCTTTTTATTCATCAACTTTTTTTTTACCTTTCATAATATTAGTGTGATTGTCTGTTAGCAAAATATCTCAAACAACAGATTTTAATGAAACCTTCAGAAAGTAATCGCTATCAACTTTTTTTTTACCTTTCATAATATTAGTGTGATTGTCTGTTAGCAAAATATCTCAAACAACAGATTTTAATGAAACCTTCAGAAAGTAATCGCTGGATGTGTACTGGTATTAGGGTCTGAACGAGTGCATAATTTTAAAACTCGACATTAGCATAATAATACTCGAGTAGAGCTCGAGTTGTTGATGATGTCATAGGATCTCAAGATGCAAAACATTATTAACTAATTAAAACCGAAAAAAAAGAAGTAATTTCTTATTTACAAAAAAAGACCAACAAAACATTGGGAGCATGTACATGTACATGTATTATGCTTCTACCATTTATCTTACAGCAAATAAGTCACAGGAAACCCAAAACTGATAGTTATTATTATTAAGCTGCAAAAGTGAAAAAAAAGTGCGGCACGCCAAAAACAAAACTAAAAACAGTGGTGCGGTTGACCACCCTGCACCACCGCCTGTGGTGCTGCACATTAGGTTTAGTTTTAGAGATTAATATGTTTATAGGTTTTTATAGGTTTAGAGATTAATATTTTTTGTCTTTTATTTGTGAAACAACGTCCGTCAGAGGAAGCTGGTTCTGGTTCGGTCATTAGACCCGGTGTTGCACCATATTCTGTGACCTGCAACAGTTCATGCAATACCGCCCCCTACGGTCACAATATACGATGGTCACAGAATATTGTGTAACACCGGTTCGCAACGCGCTCCAAACAGGAAGTTGATTCATTTTCTGTTCTGTAACTGCGCCGTGATGACGTCACTACGAATACTCGACTAGAAATAAAAAACCTCGATAGAGGTCCAAGTAATCGATGTGTCGATTACTCGAGTACAATGTATTCTGTTAAAGCCCTAACTGGTACCTACAACTGATTAATAATCTCTGGAGCTAATCCAGTTCAAGATGGCTGCTGCAGTTTATCAACAACGTCTGTAACTCGGTCAGATTTATAGATGCTAAGCTAAAATCTGATGTGGTGATAGCTGAAAGGTGAAAGGTGGCGGGTGATATTCAAGGAGTGCCAGGACTTTAACGGCTCTCTGTCTGTCTGAATCTAATCAGCGATGTTGTTTGTTCCTTCAGTTATTGTGACAGAGAAGACAAACATCCTGTTGAGGTATCTGCATCAGCAGTGGGACAAAAAGGTACATGTTGAACAAAAGCTGCCTCTGACAGAACAGCAGATGAGTTCTGGTTGTGTGCTTGATCACTTTCTTTTATGTTCATTTTAATTGAACAGAATTCACCAAAAAAGCGAGAACAAGAGCAAGCAGACGGGGAAGCTACTGCTCCTCCTCGAAAGATGGCCCGAACCGACAGCCAGGAGCTGAACGACGATACATAAATTGCTTTTTCCCCCAAAGAGAGGGACTTGAGAAAATGAAAGGCGCACACAGAGATGGGAACAATACGTCTGGAGGTTGTGGTGTTGAAGCACTCTGAGTGGGACCATGACTGCTCTGTTGGCCTCCTAGTCTACTGAGCTCAACTGCTTTTACTACCAAGACTGCAGCCCTCCTGTCCTGGAGTACCCCACAGCTGCCTCCTTGGTCCTCACTTCTTTTGTTTTCAAGTTTTTGTTCTCATATGAGGGATCTAGACCCTCACGCTCTCAGCAACGTTGGTCTGGGATTAAGTGGGTGACGGAGGTATTTAAAATTTTATTTATATTCATCTTTTAAATTGTTATTGACAAGATTATAATTTAAAAAAGATAATTAGTTTAATAAGAATAACAGGATTAAAATGTTTTGTGTTGATGCACAAAATTTGCACAAGTGTTACATAACGATACTGTTTTTCCTTTCCTGAAGAGTATTTTTGACCTAATTGGAAGTGAAGGTTGATGCGATCAAAAAAAGTACCTTGGTCTTTACCTGGGCTTGCATTTTCTCTTGCGTCCACATCCTGGGAAGTTGGCAAAAATCCCACAAACTCTCTTCTTTAAAATATTGGCAACTGAGTGGCTGCTGAAGTGATGCACACGACCAAATACAAAGATTAATAGCATTTTGAAGGGAACCAACAAATCTACCATTTAGCATAACTTTGTAAAATAGATCAGTCTTTTTTTAAATTTACTTTATCTCATCAGATTAGATAATTGGTTTTAACCTTTTAAAATAAATGAAGCATTTCAGAGAGCTATAAACATCCTGACAAACTATTCACATCGGGGGGTGCAAAGTGTTTTGTACAGTGTAACTTGTTCATTTTGCTTTTGATTTAACTTTTAAACATTTAAATGTTTGGAGGCAGATCTTGTTTCTGTAGTGGTTATTGAAGACTTAAGATATTTGTTTAAAGATATTGTTTAAGATATTTGTTTAAAGTTGAGATTCATCCAGACAAACATGGAAGCTGTACGTGTTCCAGTCCCTCTGGGGTTTTAATGGGTTCATCTTTATAAGGAGTAAAAACACTCGACAGGATGTTAACATCAGGGCTAATTAAACACTGCTGCATGTCTTACGGTAATCAGCTCCTTTTGTTGTTGATGACATCATCTGTATGTTTATGTCGTGTGTTGGCTTTACACTTTGTATGGTAACACGCCATGTCAGCCATATTTTTGTCAGTTTAACCAACTTCTGTTGAGACAAAACTTTAAAACGTGCATGTTTATGGAATTAATTCTTGCACCTCCAGAAAAATATATCTTCTAAAAGTTTCGGTCATGCTCGTTTGTTACCATCTGCCACCACAGGCCAAGTGTGTTTGTAACGTTTAGTAAAATAGCTCTTCAATTACGGTTTGGATTTTCATGAAATCCCCAGTAAGTAATCCGTGGATGTACCTGATGGTTGTTATAATAATAATCATTTTATTTAAAAGTGCCTTTCAGGACACCCAAGGACACTTCACAGCAAGAAACAAAACAAACACAGTTGAAACATCAGCAGGAACAAATTGAAATATAAAATACAAAAGAATATAACATTCGGTAACGTTAATGATAAGTGAGTCTAAAGAGATGTGTTGGCCAGTCAAGATGGCTGCCACTGCTAAGCAACCTTAGCAAACACAAAAAGGTCTACAACTCTGCCAGTTTACAGACACCGAGCTCACATTTTGGCGTTACTAGCCAAGTCCAATGTCCATCGCCGGACGACGTCACTGGTTAGATCAGCCATGCCCCACCCTCACTAACAGCCTTGGTAAAGTGCCCCCCGCCCCAAACTGATGGTTTGCCAGAACGTCTCCAAACCCCTCCCACATCTGAACTTTTGCCTCAGCAACAGCCAGGGCTGAAGTTCAGTGTCTCCAATGTCCTTCAGCTTAATGGCCTTCCTCAATGGGGTGGGGGGTTCCACCACTGGGTTTGAGGATGGCTCCCACTAGTGGCATCAGTGCTCTCACAACAGGTTTGGTTGTACCAGGTCTGTCCAGCATCTGATCCAAGTCAAAACTAGGTGATCAGTTGACAGCTCAGCTCCTCTCTTCACCCAAACGTCCACAGATCAGATGACACGACTACAAAGTCCATCTTTGATCCATGACATGGAGATCCTGCATGGTGCCGTGAGCTGATGTGGACACCCTTATGCTTGGTGGTGCCCGTGATGGACAAACTATGACCAGCACAGAAGTCCAACAACAGAACAGTGCTCCGGTTCAGATCAGAGACTGCAGTCATTAGTTGTAAACTGAACGTATTCTAAACAGCAGCTTCAACTAAAATGACTTTAGCTAAGAAAAGACTTTTACTTGGTTTTACAGATACTGAATTGAATTTGGGTGCAGCGCGGTGACGCAGTTGGCAGAGCTGCTGCCTCTCAGTGAGAAGGTTGCCAGATTGAATCCTGGCTGGGTGGAGTTTGCATGTTCTCTCCGTGCATGTGTGGGTTTTCTCCCACAGACCAAAAACATGCATGTTAGACTGATTGGTAACTAAATTGTCTCTAGGTGAGAGTGAATGGTTGTTTGTCTCTGTGTCCATGTGATGGACTGGAGACCTGTCCAGGGTGTCTCCATCCTCTCGCAGTGATGGCTGGACATGGACACCAGTGACCTGAAAAGGATGAAGCGGGTAAAGATAACTGATGAATTTGGTGCGAGTAGTCCTGAACACATACAAGGTCGATGCTCCGAGAAATTGAAAAACAAACGAGAACACAAGCTTCACCTCAATTTCTACAAGCCTCAGCAGGTTAAAGGTCATGACAGTCAACTAGAAAAACACTGAACAAGTACGGGTGTTTGCAGGGCCGGATTTAGGAGGATGGGGGCCCCTGGGCTTGAGTCAACATGGGGGCCCATATATATACCGGTACCGGTATACACACACACACATATACTGTATACACACACACACAC
>JBBPBX010029289.1:0-24601 GCA_038048925.1 Garcialebias charrua | reverse complement strand
TATATATATATATATATATATATAAACTTATAATCTAGAGGTTTTTTATGTTTATGGACTTCTTTTTTAAAGACGTTTCACTTCTAATTCAACGATTTTCTCCAATAAAACCTAAAAAGTGCAGTTTTTGACAGTATGATAACCTTAAGCAAAAAACACAATTGAGTCACTGTATTGTAGTTTTTTATGCTTATTTTTTTACTGAAATGCAAAATATATATTACATGTAGCTAAGTAATTATTGGATTGTATATATAATGGTACATTGTATAATATTTCCTAGTTATTTTTTTGAAGTATATTTAGTAAAGTTTATTTAAACATGTTCACAGTGGCTCATTAAAATTTAGCTAGCCTAATGTCATTATTTCATCTGCTAATATGCTAACTTTTGTAGCTTGTTACAAATATGTATTGCTTTTTTTAAACAGGGTTTCATCAAAGGCGAGACATGACTGATGGTTAAAATGTTAACAAGGATATATTTTAGCAATAGGGCAAAAATGTAAAAAATAAATAGATAAAAACAGGCCATTTCCCATTTTTCTCTTTGAAAGGCATTTGAAAAGGAACAATATTCAATTCACCTGTTGTTTATACAGGTTAGTCTCATTGAGCATTGAGGACTCATTTACAAGAGAGACCTGTTTTTAATGAAGAATGATGACAACAGGACTCATTTACAAGAGAGACCTGTTTTTAATGAAGAATGATGACAACAGTAGACAATCATAAAAGAAAGATTGAAAAAAAAATGGAAGAAATTTATGTTAAACAAAACCAGCTACATTATAAAGTGGTGTAAAATTCTAAAAACAGGAACATGTCTGCATTGGTTTTTACCACAAACTTAGCAGATGTTTGAAGCCACTTAGAGAGGTCAAGGTTGAGAGCTTCAGATCTTTTTGCTGCATGTAATAATGTCCTGAGAGCGCACGCTGTAGCTGCACTCACGCAATGACATGTAGGAGGAGACGTATGAAGGCAGCAGACCAAGAAGTGATTTGAAGATAAAAATATACCAGTGGAAAAGTCTGTGTGAAGTTAATGATGTCCAGTTAACCAGTGAATACAGGGTGCAGTGATGGGTATTGTAGTTACAGTCAGTTATGAATCTTAGTGCACCATGATAGACAGCATCCAACATCTGCAGGGTGCTTGTAGGAGCATTTATGTAAATAATGTTGCCATAGTCAATGGAGGGAAGGAAAGTCACAGTTACAAGGTGTTTCCTAGTGTTCAGATTTAGACAGGATCTATTTCTGAAAAAGAAACCCAGTTTAACTTTCAGTTTCCTTACCAAGTATTTGTAAGAATCGACAAACTCAATAGGGACAACATTCGCAGATAAAATCTAGGGAAGGACTGTTGGGAGCGACTTCCTTTTTGAATACAACATCCCTTTGGTTTTGTTGCAGTTTAGGACAAGATTGAGATGGAACAAATCTGACTGGATGATGTCAAAGGCAGATTGCAAAACCTGAAAAGCCTTAGCAACTGTTTTAGCTCAACAATAAACAACTGTGTCATCAGCATAGAAATGTAAGGCTGCATCAGGGATGCTCTGACCTACATTACCTATGTAGAGTGTAAAGAGGGTGGGTCCTAAGACTGAGCCTTGTGGTACACAATTTTTGACTGTTAAATAACTGGAAGAAGTACCATTATGTTGAACACATTACCTCCGATCGGAAAGATAGCTAGAGAACCTACCAATGGTGTGATCTGAGAAACCAATTTCTGAGAGCTTATGACACAAGATGTTATGATCCACAGTGTCAAAAGCTTTAGACAGGTCTAAGAAAAGAGCAGCACAATAATCCTTAGCATCCAATGCTTCAACAACGTCATTAAGAACCTTCAGTGAAGCAGTCGTTGTGCTGTGTTGTTTCCTGAAACCAGATTGATGGAGAGGTAAAATGTTAAATGAGTCCAGATAATTTTTGATTTGAGAGTTTATCAGGGATAAACTTATAGGGATTCCCCCAGAGGAGCTGCTCCATGTGGCTGGGGAGAGGGAAGTCTGGGCCTCCCTACTTATTAGGCTGCTACCCCCACGACCCGACCCCGGATAAGCGGACGAAAATGGATGGATGGATGGAGTTTATCAGTTTTTCTAGAACCTTGGTAGCCTGGCCCTCGCCTTTCTGCACAGCTCCGCTCAATTCTCATTTCCCGTCACTGCTCAGTCTGGGACTTCTCCCATAGTAGACAACGATTTCTCCGGCTGATTTTTGACCGGACCAATCAGAGAACAGAAGGGGCGGAGTTTTTGGCCCCTAACCCACGCCCCCACCTGTCCCAGCGCGCAGCCAGTGAGCAGCCGCATGTTCTCATTCAAAGCGATGCAAAGCGATGCAGGACTGTTTTATATGTGACACAAATGTATTAATTTCCCCTTCTTAATCCCTTATCTGGAGTTTTCTTTTGTTTTTTTGGCCAAAAGTCAAGTGATCGCTCCCTCCTCCCCCTCCTCCTCCTCCTCTCCCTCCGCTATGAGGAAATGCCTCAGGTTGTCACGAGAGAATTAAACTCGGGTTTTACGTTGCTGCCCGAGTCCCATCAGATTTTCTGGTCTTCTGGTGTGCTGGACCAGCGATCCATGGTTTTATTTTATTTTTTTAGAACGTTTTATTAACATATAAACACAGAATATGCAGCGGCAGGCTGCAGCGAGAGAAAATGCTGCAGGAGGCGGAGCAGATGTCAAGTTCAACAGACCACGGGGGAGCAGCCATATATGGCTCTGAGGGGAGGGAGCAGAATGCTTTTCCCTGTTCAAAATTTTTCTAAGATCCAATGGTTTTGTTCCTCAGCAGAGGCCACGCCTCCAGCAAGAATCGGTTCTCTATGGAGAAAGTCCAGACCCTAGTACGAAGCAAAGTGAAGGACAAGGGTCTGGTTTTAACCAGGCTAGAACCTTGGCTAAAATGCAGTTTAGAGATCGGTTGATAGTTGTTCAGTGAGGTGGGGTCACCTCCCTTTAGCAAAGGAAGAACAAAGGCTGTTTTCCAAGCGTTTGGAATTGTGTTTTGCAAAGGTGGGCACAAGACCGCCAAGGAGCGCTAATGCGCTAATCCGCTTATAGCGGACCTAAACAATTTGTCAGCGTTACAGCGGATTAACTAACTTTTATAATTCATACGCGGATTTGTGCTATTTTTATTTAAAATGCAGTACCGCTAATAACTAATTATCTATCAGTAAAAACGAAAAAACTTATTTACGGGCTCTCGCTGGCTCTCGTAGCTGCTTGTTTACCTTTTTCCCCCTTGGTGAGGGAGCAGAGAGGAGGGAGGGGGAGCAGAGGGGAGAACAGACGCGGATCTACCATGTAGGCAAATGATGCCGTTGCCTGGGGCTCCCAATCAGCAGGGCCCCGGCCCCGCCGCGCCCCGGCCAGTCACCTACATCCCTAACATTGCTCATGCTTGTTAATGTACATTTAACATAAAAATAATTATAGTTACGATGAAAACGATCATTAAAAACGCAATACAAAAACCGGTCGATTTCTGTATCCCCCTACTAAAAATGGACTATTCCATCTTGACATCTTCCGGGTCAGAGGTGAACTCGGGGGCTCCGCCATTATTGAACTGCTAACGATGTGGCTAGCTGGTTGTGCTTGGCGTCTTCATAAATCATGAGAGAACCCCGCTGTATCAAGCTAAATTAACGCAGCCGGAGGATTGTATTCGGTGTTTTGTGTCAACCACTCGATGGTGAGTCGTTCGTTTGATGTATTTGGGTTCCTTTTATGAAATAGAGATGCGGTGGCGACACGCCCGTGTATTTGAGATTTAAAAGTGGTCTTAGTGATTAAAAGATCATTCTCTTTTTGTTAATTTCGTGGCCGAATAGAATATATATACGTAAAGTATTAAATAAATCTTTTGATTTTTGTAATTTCATCCTTTTAGGATCATTTTAGTTACTTTTCATTAAATCTGTTGACTGCCTATAGAAATTTGGAATTGGTTTAATTTATTTTGGGTTGCGCAAGAAAAAAGAAATTACTATTTGTTTTTTGAAACAATATTGAAGTAAATTAAGCTTAATTGACTCTTATATGAATTAAACTTGGATACAACTTGGAAGTGCACTTTAAAACTTGATCTCTGTAACTTTAATTTGATCTGTACTGTTGATGTGGTCTTTGAATTGAAGTTATAATAATAATAATAATAAACTTTATTTGTATAGCACCTTCCTGCAATGCCTTGCATTGACCAAGGTGCTTAACAGGACATTTGAATGATTCTTGAAAAATACCTGCTGGAATTATTTTATTTGTTTTTGTGAATGTTTAACTATGTGAATGTTTAACTATTTTTGATAACAGTTTAGTCCTGTGTATATAGTAATGCTAATTTTTGTTTTGTTTATGACCTTGTTTAGGTCAGGGTTTTTTTCACCCCCTGTTCCCACCCAGGATGGCAAGCTACCGGATCACCGCAGCTGTGCGGTAGGACTTAAATTGCACCAAACTATTTGTTTTTTTCTGGACATATTACCCTGGATCATGAACTACAAACTACCAGATTATTGATTGATGGACCTTTAATCATCTGGGATTCAAGAGCTGATTTAAAATAGAAAAAAAAGAACTCGGGTGTAATCAGGGTCTGTTTTGTTGTGTGTATTTTGTCTATTGGTTATACTCAAAGAAAATTATTATTATTACAAACGATATTATTATCAGAGTCAGCGTCAGAGAGTCTTTATTGTCATTTGCACCGCATGTAGTACATGTGATGAGATGAGATTATGTACACGGGGTCCCAGTTACATCCAACAACAAAATGTAAGAGAAAAACAGTAATAACATCTAGGATATGGACCGCTAGTTGGCAGTGTAGTGCAAATATTGCATAACTTGCTGGCTACCAATTGTTGAATTTAAATAGCGGTTTAGAATTTAGCTTCCCCTAATTTTCATAAGACATTAGTGCTTTTGAAATTGCGGACCTAAATAAATTAATTAGTGCTTTAGAAATAGCGGAACTAATTTTTGGATTAGCGCTGCCCAACACTGGTGTTTTGGCTTATGGACAGGTTAAAGATGTGAGACGCCGGTTCTGCGATGATATGAGCAGCCAGCCTTAAGAAATAAAGTGGAAGTTCATCAGGGCCTGCGGATATTTTAGAATCTAGACCTATTAATAATTTCTAAACCTCCCTAACAGAGAACAACAAAAATAAAAGGTGTGGTTTACTGAGGCTTGACTTGGGGGAAAGAGCTATAGATACGACATTTAAAAAATGAGTTGTGTCCGTTGAAGTCCATTTGAACATTGTTCCACTCAGTTCTACACCACCCAATGTTCTCCAATAAAAAGAAGACCCCCTCTCTGCAGCCAGGATGTCTGCTTGATTTTCAAACTTCTCCAAAAGCATCTCATAACACACCATCTCTTCAGATCCCCACATTACTTGGGTCATGATTGTACTTATGTACCGGTACTCAGTTTATGTTGTTCAACTAAGCTAAAAGAAAAGGGCTAATTTTAGTTAATATTTTGAAATTTAGGCTTTTTGTATATAAATTTAGTTGTTTTGATTTTTTTTTTGTTTAATCTATGAAATTTCGTTTTTTAATTTTTTTTATTGTTGTTTATTTGGAGTAAATGGCCGTCCATCCTGAGACTGGGTCTGCTGGAGGTTTCTTCCTGTTAAGAGGGAGTTTTTTCTTTCCACTGTTGACTTTGTGCTTGACCAGGATGGGAGAATGTGACAAAGTGAAGATTCAACACAATCTGCTGGCTTCCCTAGATAAGTTTACCAATTGACATTTTATATACAGTACAGTACGTATATGAATGTTTCTGTTCAGTGCCCTGAGAGAACTTCTATTGTGACTTGGCACTATATAAAGAAACTGAACTGAATTGAGTAATTTTACATTGAAGTTAAGCAGAGGGGAATCCTCATGGCCTTCAAAACCTTCAGCGAAGATTCAGCACATATGAAATGCTACATTTACATACATTTACATTTAATATTTATTTTATGTCAAAAGTACACTTTCAATGTTGTTTTTTGCCCATTTGTATTGTTTTCTGTACAATAATTCATGAAAATATAGTTATCCAGTGAGATTCTTTTAAATTTGTGTCTCCGGGCAGAAACATGTTTGACGGAGCTTTCTCATTGGTTAGGACTTCTCTGTCTCCAGTGAAAGCTTTACTTCAATCAGACTCTCCAGGATAGGTTTGACCTATAACTGGCAGGAACATTGACCATTCAAAATGCTGATGAGTGGGGTGGGGGTGGGAACAAAACACGGCCTTAGGCCTTCGGGAATCCCCAGCAGGCCGTCCTGAGACAGCGTTAGTTGTTTGTGTTTATTAGTAAGGGAGATTGCATATAATAAATACCAACTTCCCTGTTATTTAGAATGGCACAATCTCCTTTAACATGACACGTGGCTGAACATTTGAGATAATTTTTGAGGAACAGAGTCTGCGGGTTTTATCAGCCTCCTGATACAAAGTACAACAGCTCGCTTGAAAACCAGGAGAAAAAGGGCAAAAACTTTTTTTATTATTATTATTATTATTGTGGTGCAAGCAATGCATTTAATGTTGCATTTAGATTTTAAAAAGTGTATTTTGACTAATTTACTTTTCATCAAATCAACACATATTTCCAGGTGATATCACTTTGATGATTTGTTTATTTTTTTCTTTCAGGCCCCTTTCACACCAGTATGACATCAACTCCAGTATGACTTCAAACATTCAGCCAGAATGTTGGTGGTATTTGCAGAGACTGGGTAAGGCCTTGATGAGGCTTTGGAAATGGGCTTTACATTACATGTGATGGAGGGTGATTGTTCAAAGAAGGTTTGGCTGTAGCAAGTTTGTGGTCATTTATCATCATGGTAACAGCATATTAATCATAGAGCAGGGTAGCTGCTTTTCAGCATGTGGTGTAGAGCGTACGTACGTGCGTGCTCTGAAAGATAGGCCACACTCATAGGCGTAGATCCTGGGGGGGTCGGGGGGGTCCGGACCCCCCCAATCTTGGGGAAATATAGATCTGTCCCCCCCAATAATTCAATAAAAGAAACCGTGTCTTTAAACAATATAAATATAAAAAGGCAAAAAAAAAAAGAGAAATCCGCCATTATTCTAAGAAAAAAAAAAGGGAAATTTGCCTTCCCCCCCTTCTCTGTTGGCACATGGTTTAGTCCAATGTTTACAAGGAACAACAACAGCAAACTATTAACTTCCAGTAAGTAGATACTTAAAACATTGGTGACAGGAGCCGTGTTTCCATCAAGGTTAGGTGCGCATTTTGAAGTGTCGCAGCAGAAAAGCTAAATGGAAACGGCAAAATCCGAATTTACTTCCTCAAATTCGCCAAAAAGTTGATACGTTCGCTTGAGGTGGTTTTTGGGATCTTCGAAAATGAGCAGATGCGCAAAACGACAGATGGAAACAGATTTTCCGACTCAGTTCTGCCGTAGCGAACATTCACGTCACGTGACGTTCAGCTGTTTCCGCTCCGGACAACATGTAACATCGCTAAAACTAGTTGGCATGACAGAATAAATACAACTTGCCCGATAGCAACACGTACCTGAAATATTCTCTCCATTTTGACGAGATGTGTGGCCGGGTTCTGTTTTCAACCGCTACTTCCTGTTTACTGTAGACATGCGTAGTGCTGACGTCTGACGTAATGACGCTGACGTCTGACGTAATGACGCTGTGCGTGGCCTGGTAGATGCGCTACAAGCCAGTAGATGGAAACACTTCTGCTTCGCATTAATTTGTATTTACATATTTGCGAGATTTCAAAAATTAGCTCAAAATTCGAAATGAAAATGGATGGAAACACGGTTTGTGACTGGGAGGAAAAGGTCTTTCACAGTGTTGAAAGACAAGTGTGTTGTCTCATTAGTGGCTGTAGCAACAGCAAAATGCAACGAGGAGCGACACTTCATCAGCTAACACGCTAGCTTCAATGCTAACTAGCTCCCTGGTGGCTGCAACAGACAGAAGAATGTCAGCGCAGCTTTGAGCAGGATGGATTCACATTCATCATATTTTCAGGTGTGGAGCTCTTGAAAGAAGTAATGATAAAATATGTGAAAGATAATTAATTTAAAAAGAGTAGAGAAGATGTGATGATTAGTTAAAATGATTTTATATGTGTAGCACTTTGTTGCAGCTGTGGTTGTTTTAAAGGGCTTTATAAATAAATTATTATTATAAAAAATGTTGAGGATCAATACTTATGTCACATGATTAATTAAAAAATGTCACTGTTTATTATATTACATTATTGATATTTTGTATCTGCAACTGGAAGATTTTATTCTTAATAGGTTCTTAAAAAATGCTACAGATTTGTTAATAGTAAAAGGCATATTTTGAATGAATGTTACAAACGTGTTCATTTCTACAAAACAGTTAATAAAATATTTATAAAATACAATGAATTTCAAATGTTACAGATTGAGTTTAACATAAAAGAAATAGTGTTTTATGTTTAAATATCAGTTAATAAGTAATCCATTATGCCCCCTTGTTTAGGACTGGAACCAATCTCAGCTGCTTTTGTGTGAAGGCAGGGACACCCAGGACAGGTCTCCAGTCCATCACAGAGACAGACAAAGAGACAAACAACCATCCACACTCCCAGTCAAAGCTAAGAACAATTTACATTTGCACAGAAGAACCAAAAAATTATTCAAACTGAGGACTCAAGTTCTTGATTGAGAGTTCTAATCACTACTGGTAATTATCAATAATAATTGATCATATTTACCAAGCTAAATCATTGTGTGGAGTCTTTAATAATACAGACCAGATCAGATGTGATCAGGCAGTCATATATTCACATGTATGTAAATGTATTATTATTAATACTATAATTAAAGTTGAACCATGCAAATTTGTTTGGAACGAACAAGTGGACCTTTGTGCCTCTTGGTCCCACTGAAGTAGCTCTCAGTCTCAAAAAGTTTGGTGACCCCTGCATTAAAGTATTTCTTCTCCTTGAAAACTGTTTTCTTTTTAAGCATTAAGATTTTGGGAAGATGTTGTACCAGATTATCAGTGACACTGACCACAGCAATCTATGAATACAAGCCAAACTGAAATTTAAACAATATTTAGAGGGGACCTATTTTGCAAAATTCTCATTTTGCCACTTGTCATTTTGACAAGTGGCAAAGATTGAACACATTAAAAAAAATTATAAGAGTAATGAGTGTCACTATTGTACTGATTAATAGTAGTATTAAGACTACTAAATACATGCTATTTAAATCAATATTATTGTTGATTATTCTGCATAGTATATGCATGCAGTTTGGATAAACTTCCCTCTGTACATTTTGCATTACATTTCACTGTAACTTTGCCGACCCCCCCAAAATTGCTCTTAAAAAATTTCCCTGTTTATGGTCCCCCCCAATAATGAGATGAAATCTACGCCCTTGGCCACACTAGCCTCATACATAGACTACAACACCACTGGGTAGTATTATCATGTAACAGGGCTTCTGGGACCTCTAGTGCATCCTCATGCAGTCCATGGTCAGGCCAGGATGAAGTCTGGAGCAATCATCAGTGTCCATGTAGGAGGATTGTATGAATGTGCTGCTGACTTATGAAATATTGTGAGAGTTTCAGGACTGCAGAAATTCACAGCAACCACTGAGAGTAAAGCAGCATGGTGAATGAATGCCAAATTCATCCATGTTGAACTGTAGGATATAGAAACATATTTGGGTCATCGTCCACTATGAAGGGGCCTTAACAGTTGTGTCTAATGAATCGCTGATTTTAGTCTCAGTCAAGTTGTCATCTCTTCAACTTGTTTGTGTTGTCTTGTGGTTTTTTATGTGTTTTTGACAGATTTATTAGCTTCTCTATAATTTCAAGTAAAGTTGTAAATACAGCTGGCATGAAACCTCCTCTGGTTACGTAATGATGTGGTTGTTTGGAGATTTTCATGCCAGCTAAATTGCTTACCATGACTGCATCACCTGAGACCAGACAGTTTTAAAGCCTGACTTGCTCTGTGAGGTGCTGCTGTCGTTGTTTTACGCAGCTTCACACAGCGGTGACGCAGAGGCAGGATGATTTGAGCGTTTCATGTCCACCATGGCTATTCCATGAATGTATTTGCATGCAGAAGGGGGCACGAGGGCAGGGGGTGGGAGCACAGTGAACGCTCTGCACAGCTTGCATTAAAAAAAGAGGTGGGGGGTGTTGTGTGTGTGGATGCAGGCTGTCAGTCAGTCTTAAACCTGCTGCTCTCCCTCCACTGTACGCTAGAGTAATCCTTTCCGTGAAGATGTGAGTTCCTGTAAGTGTGCACTTCCTTGTCTTTCTTACTCTGTGTGTGTGTGTAGGGTGGGGGGTTCATGTGTTGCAGTTTTTTTTTTGACTCCTCACAGCTTGAGCATAAACACAGCTAAAGGAGAATACAATCTATTTCCAAATGGAAAACAGTTTAAATTATTCACAGCTGAATCATCGGTGAATAAACAAGCGTGGTTATTGATATCCTGCTCAACGATGAGCCAACACACACAGGGTGGTAGAGGGTTGGGTTTTTTGTTCTGCTGGCACTGAAGAGACAGAGAGAAGAGGATAAAACAACCCTCCCTCCTTCCACCCCTTGATCCCCCCTCTCACCCCCCCACAGTAACGCTTCAGTGAGTTGAACGGCCAGGAAAGGGGAGAGAGAAAGAGATAGAGAAAGAGAAAGACAGGAGAAAAAAGGGAAAGAGAGGCACGGGAGAACAATGAGCAACACATTTTTTGATATAGCTGAGGGTCGATGTTGCTAATCCTTCCCCTCCGTCCCCACAAATGGTCTCTGTGTCTCCCATTCAATTCTCTTTTTGCCGCACTCTTCTCCCTTAACACACCATTTTTTCCTTTTGATTGTGCTCCTTGTTCTTGTCTTTTCCCCCCATTCTTCACCTTTTCTCCCTTTTTTTGTGTGTGACTGTGCAGAAATGTGGTACCACTTCATTTTGATGCTAATTCCCAAAAGTGATGAATCTTTTCCCCTTTTGTCAACCTTTCTTCTCCGAGGGACGGAGCGAGCTCGGACTCGTTCTTGAATTTAGCTTTGAAAAAGCCAAGCCGACAGACGGAGAAAAGGATGACCAGAATCAAAGACATATTAAAAGAGGTGAGGCTGGAAATGCAGGGAAGGTCGGAGTGCAAGAGCAAAGTATAAGAAAGAATGTGTGAGGAAGAAAACGTGAGGACATACAAGATAAGTAAAGACAAAGATGCAGATTTATGGAAATACAAATGAAGCACACATCTGAACTGACTCTGGATCAGCTTGACAAGTCTTAACCAGCAGTGGATCTGTGCAGGATTGCTGGGAGTTGGGTCATTGGATGAAAGGCTGGGTCCTGGACAGGTCTCCCGTCCATCACAAGGACAGATCGAGACAAACAACCATTCAGTCTTATTCTCTCACCTATGGGCGTAGCCAGGATTTAATGAGGGGCGGTTTGTTTAAAGGAAAAGTGGACCTTGAAAGAGCAACATGCCTCGGTGGTTCACTGGAAGCCCGTCGGGTTGCCGCTCCAAACCTTTTCTCGACTTGAGTTCGAACCTCACTTGGTTGAACTTATTTTACGTTTGTCTTTTATTGGATTTAAAAAAAGGAGTTTGTGTTAACCACAGGCATATTAACTCGTTTTTTCCCCCCAATAAAAGGCAAACACAAAATAAGTTCAACCAAGTGAGGTTCGAACCCGAGTCGAGAAAAGGTTTGGAGCGGCAACCCGACGCGTTTCCAGTGAACCACTGAGACGTGTTGCATTTTCCAGGTTAACTTCTCCTTTAAACGGACCGCCCCTCATAAAATCCCTAGGCGGGACGTCATAGGCAAAGTGGGCGGTTCGTTCGAACCCCGCGAACCCCCCCTGGCTAGGTGCATGCTCTCACCTATGGTGACAGTTTAAGGTCACCAATTAACCAAATATGTCTGTATCTGGCCTGTGGGAATAAACTGACAACTCCATTTTGTTGTCCTCAACTAAGCAACGCAAAACCAAGATGGAGACCAAAACAGAGCTCAAAGCATCAAATTAGTCACCAAAATATATCAACATTTTTTTCCCAGAAACCTGTCAGGACTTGTGCAGGCACAATATAGGGCACATTTGGCACTGAGATACTACACTGTATCTGCGATAAAGACGAGCTGGGTCCTAAACATGTAAAATGTCTTTGTTGTACTTTGTTGATCAACCTGCAATATGTGATATACCACTTTTAAAATCTGTACAGATAAACTTCACACCAAAAAAGACTTTGCAGAAATTTTTATCAAGGTTGCAACTCAACACTTCGTACTTTTGTTCCAGTTGTCGAAAGTGTACTTTCTCAATATCTACAGCAAATAGAAATAGCTACACAGATGTTGGTGTCTGAGCTCGTTTTTACCTGCCCAGGATCTTGCTGACACATCCATGGCTGACCCGTAGCTGCCGTGAGATGTCGCAGGGCCGGACACCCTGATGGGCGAGCTCTACTATTCGCTGTCGGACCACATCTGGGAGGGGTCTGCCATTTACAAACACGCCTCCGAGCTGGTTCACTCCACCATGTCCTGAGAAAGAAAAAAACTGGATGTGTGAGGACTTGAAGGATAAAATCAGTGGCAGTAGATACAGTGTGTTTCAAATCACCAAAATGTCAAGCATTCATTCAACCTTTATTTAGGCAGGTTAATCCCATTGAGCCTCGAGGACTCATTTACAAAAGAGACCTGTACAGTTTAGGTTTGTTTACAGAGACTGAAGCTGAGAAAAGCTGCCTACAACATCTACCCTGGGCAACAACACTGAAGAATGATAAATGACATTGAGGAGAGTTTTCTGAAATGCTTTGCAACGTTCTTCAGGGTTCCCAATTTGCTATCATGAATCACATGTTCTTGTTTCTCAGGAATTTTGAACATTTTAAAAATAATTTGGGTGAAGTTTTCTTCTCAAATTATTCATTGTAGAGAGCAAGAAACTGTCCTGAACCCTTCTCAGTTTACACTGAAGAAGTCTCAGACAGTCTCAGAATGAAGACGTCTCAGACAGTCTCAGACTGAAGAAGTCTCAGACAGTCCTCAGACTGGACAGGTCTCAGACAGTCTCAGACTTAAAAGTCTCAGACAGTCCTCATACTAAAGAAGTCTCACACAGTCCTCATACTGAAGAAGTCTCAGACAGTCTCAGACAGTCTCAGACTTAACAAGTCTCATAATCTCAGACTGAACAAGCTTCAGATAGTCTTCAGAGTGAACAAGTCTCAGATTGAAGAAGACTCATAGTCTCAGACTGAAGAAGGCTCAGACAGTCCTCAGACTGAAGAAGTCTTAGACAGTCCTCTTACTGAAGAAGACTCAGACAGTCCTCAGACTGAAGAAGTCTCATCTCAGACTGAAGAAGACTCAGACAGTCCTCTTACTGAAGAAGTCTCAGACAGTCCTCAGATTGAAGAAGGCTCAGACAGTCCTCAGACTGAAGAAGTATCATAGTCTCATACTGAAGAAGTCTCAGGCAGTCCTCAAACTGAAGAAGGCTCAGACAGTCTCAGACTGAAGAAGTTTCATACAGTCTCTGACAGTCTCAGACTGAAGAAGTCTCAGTCAGTCCTCAGACTGAAGAAGTCTCAGACAGTCCTCAGACTGAAGAAGTTTCATACAGTCTCAGACAGTCCTCACACTGAACAAGTCTCAGACAGTCCTCACACTGAAGAAGTCTCAGACAGTCCTCACACTGAAGAAGTCTCAGACAGTCCTCTGACTGAAGAAGTTTCATACAGTCTCAGACAGTCTCAGACTGAAGAAGTTTCATACAGTCTCAGACAGTCTCAGACTGAAGAAGTTTCAGACAGTCTCAGACAGTCCTCACACTGAACAAGTCTCAGACAGTCCTCACACTGAAGAAGTCTCAGACAGTCCTCACACTGAAGAAGTCTCAGACAGTCCTCTGACTGAAGAAGTTTCATACAGTCTCAGACAGTCTCAGACTGAAGAAGTTTCATACAGTCTCAGACAGTCTCAGACTGAAGAAGTTTCAGACAGTCTCAGACAGTCTCAGAAGAAGTCTCAGACAGTCCTCTGACTGAAGAAGTTTCATACAGTCTCAGACAGTCTCAGACTGAAGAAGTTTCATACAGTCTCAGACAGTCTCAGACTGAAGAAGTCTCAGACAGTCCTCAGACTGAAGAAGTTTCATACAGTCTCAGACAGTCCTCACACTGAAGAAGTCTCAGACAGTCCTCTGACTGAAGAAGTTTCATACAGTCTCAGACAGTCCTCAGACTGAACAAGTCTCAGACAGTCCTCACACTGAACAAGTCTCATAGTCTCAGACTGAAGAAGTTTCATACAGTCTCAGACAGTCTCAGACTGAAGAAGTTTCATACAGTCTCAGACAGTCTCAGACTGAAGAAGTCTCAGACAGTCTCAGACTGAAGAAGTCTCAGACAGTCTCAGACTGAAGAAGTCTCAGACAGTCCTCTGACTGAAGAAGTTTCATACAGTCTCAGACAGTCTCAGACTGAAGAAGTTTCATACAGTCTCAGACAGTCTCAGACTGAAGAAGTCTCAGACAGTCTCAGACTGAAGAAGTCTCAGACAGTCTCAGACTGAAGAAGTCTCAGACAGTCCTCTGACTGAAGAAGTTTCATACAGTCTCAGACAGTCCTCACACTGAAGTAGTCTCAGACAGTCCTCTGACTGAAGAAGTTTCATACAGTCTCAGACAGTCCTCACACTGAAGAAGTCTCATAGTCTCAACAGTCCTCTGACTGAAGAAGTTTCATACAGTCTCAGACAGTCTCAGACTGAAGAAGTCTCAGACAGTCCTCTGACTGAAGAAGTTTCATACAGTCTCAGACAGTCCTCACACTGAAGAAGTCTCAGACAGTCCTCTGACTGAAGAAGTTTCATACAGTCTCAGACAGTCCTCACACTGAAGAAGTCTCAGACAGTCCTCTGACTGAAGAAGTTTCAGACAGTCTCAGACAGTCTCAGACTGAAGAAGTCTCAGACAGTCCTCTGACTGAAGAAGTTTCATACAGTCTCAGACAGTCCTCACACTGAAGAAGTCTCAGACAGTCCTCTGACCGAAGAAGTTTTATACAGTCTCAGACAGTCCTCAGACTGAAGAAGTTTCATACAGTCTCAGACAGTCCTCACACTGAAGAAGTCTCAGACAGTCCTCTGACTGAAGAAGTTTCATACAGTCTCAGACTGAAGAAGTTTCATACAGTCTCAGACAGTCCTCACACTGAAGAAGTTTCACCGGGAGCAACTCAGGGTTAAGTGTCTTGCCCAGGGACACAACGAGGTATGCAGTGACCGGGGATCGAACCCGGGACCTTCCGGTCCTGAGCCGGCTGCACTGTCTCTACACCATCTCGGCCCCTAAGAGACTCAAGAAGTCTCATAGTCTCAGAATGAAGAAGTCTCAGACAGTTATCAGACTCAAAAAGTCTCATAGTCTCAGACTGAAGAAGTCTCAGACTGACGAAGTCTCAGACAGTTCTCAGACTCAAGAAGTCTCATAGTCTCAGACTCAAGTCTCATAGTCTCAGACTGAAGAAGTCTCAGACAGTTTTCAGACTGAAGAAGTCTCACAGTCTCAGACTGAAGAAGTCTCAGACAGTTCTCAGACTCAAGAAGTCTCATAGTCTCAGACTGAAGAAGTCTCATAGTCTCAGACTGAAGAAGTCTCAGACAGTTCTCAGACTCAATAAGTCTCATAGTCTCAGACTCAAGAAGTCTCATAGTCTCAGACTGAAGAAGTCTCATAGTCTCAGACTGAAGAAGTCTCAGACAGTTCTCAGACTCAATAAGTCTCATAGTCTCAGACTGAAGAAGTCGCATAGTCTCAGACTGAAGAAGTCTCAGACAGCATACAGGTCGCTGGTGAAAGTCACAAAACCAGTCCGCAAGCAGATATGAGTGTGGCCAGAGGGGTCTTCAGAGGCACTCCAGGACTGTTTTGACACCACAGATTGGGGTATGTTCAAAGAAGCTGCTACCACAAACAACAACACATGTCTCCAGGAGTACTCAGACACTGTATGTTCATACATCACCAAGTGCATTGATGATGTTACCAACCTCAAAACCATCACTGTTCGGGCTAATCAGAAGCCATGGCTAACAGCTGAGGTTTACAGACTCCTGAGAGCCAGGAATGCTGCCTTCAAAGCGAGAGATCAGGTGGGCCTGAGGGCAGCCAGAAAGAACCTGGATCTGGGCATCAGTAAGGCCAAGGAGCAGTATTCCAGGAAAATAGCTCACCGTTTCAAGGACAGCAAGGATACACGCAGTCTGTGGCAGGGAATACAGACCATCACAAACTACAACCCCCCCCCAGACCTGTGACAGCTCAACCTCTACGCTGAATGAACTGAATGAGTTCTTTGCTCGGTTTGAGGCAAGTAACAGCACACCTGCACATAAACTCCCCCCCTCTCCTGATGGCCAGGTGCTGGCGCTGTCCTCAGACAGCGTAAGGCGATCATTTATCAAGATTAATGCCCGGAAGGCCTCTGGTCCTGACAACATACCTGGTCGTGTGCTGAAGGACTGTGCAGGGGAACTCGCAGCGGTCTTCACGGACATCTTTAACATCTCACTAAGCCAGGCCATCGTCCCCACCTGTTTCAAAGCCACCACCATCATCCCTGTCCCAAAGAAGGCAACGCCCGCATGCCTCAATGACTATCGCCCAGTAGCACTCACCCCCATCCTGATGAAGTGCTTTGAACGGCTAGTCATGAAAAGCATCACATCTGTCCTCCCTGCCTCCCTGGATCCCTTCCAATTTGCATACCGACCTAATCGCTCAACCGACGATGCCATCTCCTCTGCCCTCCACACAGCTCTCACACATCTGGACACGAAGGACTCTTATGTTAGAATGCTGTTCATCGACTTCAGCTCGGCATTCAACACCATCATCCCCCAACAGCTCATCCATAAACTGGACAGTCTGGGGCTGAACACCTCAATGTGTAACTGGCTGCTAGACTTCCTGACCGGGAGACCACAGACAGTACGGATCGGGAGTAACACATCTAGCACCATCACATTGAACACAGGGGCCCCACAAGGATGTGTGCTGAGCCCCCTTCTATTCACCCTGCTAACACACGACTGCACACCATCGTACAGCTCCAACCACTTCATCAAGTTTGCGGACGACACAACAGTGGTAGGTCTCATCAGCAACAACGATGAGACGGACTACAGGAACGAGGTGAGCCGCTTGGCCTTGTGGTGCGGACACAACAATCTCACTCTCAACGTGGAGAAGACAAAGGAGATTGTCGTGGACTTCAGGAAGAGGGATGCACAACATGCCCCTCTGACCATCAACAGCACCGCAGTGGAGAGAGTGGACAGCACCAAGTTCCTGGGAGTGCACGTCTCGAAGGACCTGTCCTGGAGCAGGAACACTGCATCACTGGCCAAGAAGGCTCACCAGCGCCTCTACTTTCTCCGCAAGCTGAAAAGGGCTGGAGCTTCAACCCCCATCATGTGCACCTTCTACAGAGGTGCCATAGAAAGTGTCCTGACCAGCTGCATCACGGTGTGGTTTGGTGCATGTACTGCATCCTGCCGCAAGAGCCTCCAGCGCATCGTGAGAGCAGCTGAGAAGATCGTCGGCACCTCCTTGCCCTCACTGCAGGACTTACACAGCAAACGCCTCACTCGGAAAGCCCTCTGCATGGCAGGTGATCCCACACACCCACTACACAGCTGCTTCAGACTGCTGCCATCAGGGAGGAGACTGAGGAGTCTCCAGGCTCGAACCAGCAGACTGAGAGACAGCTCTGTTCATCAGGCAGTCAGAATGCTAAACACTCTGCCTGCTCTGCCTCCCCTCCCATTTGAACTGCCTTAACACAAAAAACTTTCTCACACATTACCACACAACACAAAGATTTTAACACTGGACCCTGTGTCATCAAACGGGTTATTCACTAAACTCTCGGTCATGTGCTCATTCAGTTTGCACTACTTCTCATATTTGCACTAATGTTTGTATTACATTACTGCCTATAGTCATACTACTGTTTACATTCACTGTTTACATTTATTAATACGGTTTACATTTATTACTACTGCTTTACATTTATTACTACTGTTTACATTTACACTACTTTTATCTACACTACTGCTGATACATATACAGTATTCTCTGACTAGCCTTATCTAAGGATGCCAAATGTGCCTTATGTGCCTCACTGCATATGCCACTTTGCCTCTATACCAACATCAACTACCTCATACATATACTGTGTACATTAACTTATATGCTGCTGTGCCACTCTTTGCAAATGTCAATGCTAGAACCTTCAGTTTATTTTATAGATATACTTTTTATACTACTATGCAAAAACTCAGGACAGTATTACACTTTTATTATTTCATTTTATGCTTATGTTCATTGGGTGTTTGGTGTTTTAGGGGTGTTTGGTGTTTCAGTGTTGGTGTAAATTTTCATACTTTTATACTATTATGAAAAAACTCAGGACAGTGTTACACTTTTACTATTTTATGCTTATGTTTATTAAATGTTTTAGTGTTTAGTGTTTAGATGGTTACTGTTGCACCGAGGGACTGAGAGAAACGCAATTTCGGTCCTGTGTATGTCCTGTACATATTGCAGTTCTGACAATAAAGTTGACTTTGACTTCTCAGACTCAAGAAGTCTCATAGTCTCAGACTGAAGAAGTCTCATAGTCTCAGACTGAAGAAGGCTCATAGTCTCAGACTGAAGAAGTCTCATAGTCTCAGACTGAAGAAGTCTCATAGTCTCAGACTGAAGAAGTCTCAGACAGTTCTCAGACTGAAGAAGTCTCAGACAGTTCTCTGACTCAAAAAGTCTCATAGTCTCATACTCAAGAAGTCTCATAGCCTCAGATTGAAGAATTCTCCAACAGTTCTCAGACTGAAGAAGTATTTTGGGTAAAAGACAAAACGGTTCAACAAAGAAGAACCCATCCAAAGGACCTGAATATTTGTTTGTCTCAGTTTTGTTTTTGAGTCAGAAAGTGCAAGAGTTGTGAGACTGTTTTGGGAGGGTGGACTTACGAAACTGAACTGTGACTGATAGAAAGAATAAATTAGGATCAAAGTGACATATTTTAATATTTTGTGACTAAATTGTGACAAAAAAATCTGCACCAAATCTGCACGTTTTTTACAGAAATGTTCCAAACCATTTACAACGCATGCATTCACAAATGTGTTATTCAATATGATTCAGAATGAAAATCTACATATTTTGGGGGTGGCTGTGGCTGAGTGGTTAGAGCAACTGTCTTCCAGTGCAAGAGTTGGGGGTTCAAATCCAACAGCAGTCACATGCTGAAGTGTCCCTGGGCAAGACACTGAACCCCTCATTGCCTCCGATGTGTATGTGATAAAGCTCTGATTAAGCTCTTTAGAATGATTTGTTCAATTAGCTTATATGGATAGAGTGCTGTATGAATGGATAAATGAGGCACAGATTGTGTTGTAAAGAGCTTTGAGTGAAAGGCGCTATAGTCCCTTTACCAGTTTCATGTTTTTCTGCAGTTTTGTGTCTCCAAATAGTTTCCAACAGTCTCAGTCCTGTGAGGCAGTATCTTTACTGTTATAGTTAAACTGAAGCGTTGATGCATCCCTTCCTTTTCTTTACCCGCCTTTTCCTTTCTGTTTGTGGAGGGAGTCGGTGCCTTGTGTAGGCACTGTGCAAGAGGCAGGGGACACCCAGGACAAGTCCACCAGCGGGACACATAGAGACAAATGAGACAAACAACCATTCTTTCACTGTCTCACTCACAACTAAGGACAATTTTGTTACCAATCAACCTAACGTGCAGGTTTTTGGTCAGTGGGAGGAAATTGGAGCACCCGGAGAAAACCCATGTGTGCACAAGAAACTAAAAAGGTGCACCGGTAGCCTTTTTGCTGAGGGGACAACTTGAACCACTGCACCACTGAGCTGCCTCGATTCACAAAACATCACTGAACACGAGTCAGAGTTTGAAAACCTGCAAAACATTTTCTGTGAACCTGGTCCCTCAGGCTGTGTGCAATTCATCCAGTGTCGGCCCAGTTCTTCTTTCTCCTGCTCAGCGTTTTATTAACAGTTGCAGCACTCCTCCAAAGAGCAGCTTTGCCCTAATTCACCACGGGCAGGATAAGCAAAGAGAGAAAAAAATAATCAAGCAAATGAAGGGATTTCAATTAATTATTGACCAAGGCCTCAGCTCGGCCCCGATAATAAGAAATATCACTAATATTCCTCCTGAGGGACGTAGGGATGGAAGAGTAGCAGGAATATGAATAAATGAATAAACAAGAAACGAGCGAGGAACAAAGGGCAAACTGGAGCTTAACATAATTGAAAACCTTCAGGAAGCAAAGTTTTTTTGGACTGTTTTTTGTAAATGATTGTTGTTGTGCGGCTGCTGAGAGGCTCACGTCAGGGAGGAGTCTCCATCTCCGACCAGCTCATTTAAAGGTGCAGTCTGTAAGTTTTCTAAAAATATATTTTTTAACATATTTCTTCACTCTGTCACTATCTCCTGACAGACTGATGTTAGACAAAGTAATCTTTGAAAAAACTATAGTCCCCTTGCTTCTCCAGGTGTTACTAAAAGCATTTCTAAAAACCCACAGTGACCCGCCGTTAACCAGCCAATAAAAACAGAGTTTTTAACCAGCCAATAAAAACAGAGTTTTTAACCAGCCAATAAAAACAGAGTTTTTAACCAGCCAATAAAAACAGAGTTTTTAACCAGCCAATAAAAACAGAGTTTTTAACCAGCCAATAAAAACAGAGTTTTTAACCAGCCAATAAAAACAGAGTTTTTAACCAGCCAATAAAAACAGAGTTTTTAACCAGCCAATAAAAACAGAGTTTTTAACCAGCCAATAAAAACAGAGTTTTTAACCAGCCAATAAAAACAGAGTTTTTAACCAGCCAATAAAAACAGAGTTTTTAACCAGCCAATAAAAACAGAGTTTTTAACCAGCCAATAAAAACAGAGTTTTTAACCAGCCAATAAAAACAGAGTTTTTAACCAGCCAATAAAAACAGAGTTTTTAACCAGCCAATAAAAACAGAGTTTTTAACCAGCCAATAAAAACAGAGTTTTTAACCAGCCAATAAAAACAGAGTTTTTAACCAGCCAATAAAAACAGAGTTTTTAACCAGCCAATAAAAACAGAGCTTCTCACGCTCCTAACCCACGCCCCCGCCTGTCCCAGCCCCAGCGGCCGCGCACGTTCTCGTTCAAAGGATTGCAAAGCGATGCAAAACTGTTTTGTATGTGACACAAATGTATTAAATTCCCCTTCTTCATCCCTGATCTGGACTTTTCTTTTGTTTTTTTGCCAAAAGTCAAGTGATCGCTTCCTCCTCCGCTGACTCCATGACTGAACAATGAGGAAATGAATGAATTTGTCACGAGCGAATTAAACTCAGGTTCAACGTGGCTGCGCGAGGCTCTGCAGATTTCCTGGTGTTCTGGTGTGCTGGACCAGCGCTCCCTGTTTTTATTTTATTTTTTAGAACGTTTTATTAACATATAAACACAGAATATCGCAGCGGCTGCGACAGGACATGCAGTGGAGGCGGAGCTAAGGAGGCTGAGCTGAATTTCAGCGAGAGCAAGGGGGAGCAGAGCCATATATGGCTCTGAGGGGGAGGGACCAGAATGCTTTCCCTGTTGAAAATTTTTCCAAGTGCTGCGTTCTACAGAAACTTACAGACTGCACCTTTAAGAAACAGAAAAGAAAGTCTCGTGTTCGAATGCAGGAAAAAATTTTTTTTTGATCCACGATGCTTCAGAATCCACAGGAAGGAAGAGCTGCAGGTGAAGAAGCTTTTATTTATATTCTTTCAATGCTGAGCAGCGAGAAGCTCCAGATGTCGACTACATGTAAAATCATCAAATCCAAACTCTGAGTCAGGAAAAACCAACCAACACACCCTCCTGTTGTTCATGCAGGAAATACACGAAGACACCAAAGGCAGATTGTAAATTTAACTCAAATTTCTCCATCATTTAATCCACCGGCTTTTGTATTACCATAGTGATTACGTCTTCAGGGGAAACACACACACACACACAAATCCTAGCTGTGGGGGTAATAGATTTTAAACACATGAGCCAGCAGGGATACGGCCTCAAACAGCGGGCCGTCCTGTGAACCTCTCCCCTGGTCTTCTTCTTCTCTTCATCACCAGAACGTTACGAGCTCAGACAGCTCAACGAAGAAACGTGAACTCTAGAGAGAGAGAGAGAGAGAGGGGTTCACCTTACCGCCTCGGTTTATTTCATGTTTCTAAAGATATAAGAAGCTCATTATGCAGACGTGAGCAGCAGACTGAACCGTTTCCCTCTCCACAGAAGACAGCAATATAAAAAATAACAACACCTGTTTATGCACTGTTCCTGTGAGCCGGACTGAAGCGAGGCTCAGGGATTAAACGTGTCATCAACCAATATGAGCTTTAAAGACATGAGCCCATGAGCTGTGCCAAAAGGTTTCCAACATCAAAGCTGCATCTCACTGAAGAAAACTTCCCCCCTCGACGTAGAAGACACAAATAAAAGGTGAACTGCAGCTCAACGTGCAGAAAACATCATGACTGGAAGTCGTGCTTCCTGCAGCTGGAGGAAACAACTGGGATCATGTTGTGTTTGCTGCAACAGACTCACACCAGAGGGACTGGTTCACAAACTGGAGCTGTGCACGTCGAGAGGCATGGATGGAGAACAAGGGTTAGAGACAAAATGCTGCAGGTTTTGAGTCACGCTGGTGAAACAAAACAACAAAAGGTCATTGATTTTGGACAAACGCTCCGAGAGATGCAACATTGGATTGACTTCAGCTCGTTCAACTTTGAGAGTAAAACTAAAAATGTTTCAAATAATTTGAGCACATAAATGGTTAATAGTAAAATAGTATTTCCTCAGCAGCATGTAGTTCCTTTAAAAGCTCATACTAATACTTCAATACAACAAAACCTGTTTACTTCACCTGTCAACTAAACGCATTAAATTAATTTTATAATTAAATATGTCTTGAAGCAGTGGAGAGCTTGTTCATTTTAAATGTCTCTCCTATAGGTCCATGCATGAAAAGTTGTTTTGACCCAATTTGAATTTCAGGCTGACGTGAGTGTTTTGATGTGTCGTCTGTAACAAACTGTGGATTATTTGAACTGATTGTGCTCACAGTCTCCAGTTAACAGTCCAATGAGCCAAAAGCATCACTTCCAACCTGCAGAAAGCCTCACTTGATATTCTTATCACTGACTTTGCAACTTATTACCAATTACATCTCACAAATAGAAGAAATTGGACATACAAGCGCTCAACTTTGCATCCTCTGACTTGCGCACATCCTTTGGGCCTGCAGGAGAATGTCAGTTCTATACTCCGACAGGGAATAAAAAGTCCAAATGAGGACACGCTGCCTCTTCAGAAGACACAGAAATAAATGCAACAAAGCTCCACGAAGCCTCTGAACAGACCAAAGAAGAGTTCATCTATTTACTGGAGCTCATTCCAACATTCAGGGCTGACCTACATCCTCAAATTTAAATCTTTTTACACTCTCGCCATCTTTGTGCAAATGCTGTACAGCAGCGCAGTTCCTTCCCCTCCTGTCATTATTATTGCTAGTTCCTACAAAAGCCTTCAGCAAATAAAAGCTACGTCCTCCTCACAGGTATATCTGCAGAGACTCACCCCTCTCTCCCTCCCCAACCCGACTGTTCTCCCCCCTTCTCAGATAAGAGTAAATGAAATGGTTCCTTTCACCCCTCCTATCTGGGCCGGGCCATGAAATACGCCTTGCTTTGTAAAAGATGGAGAGGAATGACTTGTGACCCACAAAAAAAAAACCTCCAGATAACTATTTATTCACTTATCTGTGTATTTGGCGTTCACATTTTTTTGGGGGTCGGGTGTTGGGGATTATGTGTTTGAAATTTATTTTCCAAATACTGATAGGGGGCAAACGCAGAGGAGGAAAAATAACATATATATTCCATAAAGATATCTGTTCATCATTTTTTTCTGAAAATGCTCCGTTTAAATCGTCTGATTTCGCTGCATTAGCCGGAAAACGGTTTCTTTAAACAGTTTTGACTCTCTTGTGTTGAAAGTGGTCCTCAGAGGAGTCCAGTCATCATTCAGACTGGACAAATGAACTCCCAGCTCTCAGGAATTCAATCAACACAGCAGCTCTGAAGGTGTGTTTGCAAATTACACATGAAGATTTGTGCCAAATTAGAGCTTTTGGCTTGGGAGAGTCTTCCTCTGTAATTCTCTGGAGGGAGAGCAGAGCTGGCAGCTTCATCTTCATCCTGAATCAGAGAGGGGCCCGAGACAGCCAGGGGACCGGCGGTCATTATGCGTCCACGCTGGGCTTTATTTATTCACTCTTCATGGGAGCTGAGAGCCAGAGAGCTCCGTAAACGTTTGATTGATTCACTGTTTCCAGGACAATCAGAGATAAAGCAGAATATATTGGAGCGTCCCCGTCCAGAAAATAAGCTCCATCAAGTTCTCCATCTCTC
>JBBPBX010029288.1:4354-35981 GCA_038048925.1 Garcialebias charrua | reverse complement strand
TGTCCTCAATGAAGTTGCGTGTTACCAGCAGATCCTGGAGGACAAAAAACTTGAAAAGGTGCAGAGCAGCATGCTCAATTATTTTCAAAAAGTCACAGCACCGCCTCCAGGATCTGCTGGTGCACCAGCTGAAAGGCCGTCCAGTCCTCCTGCAGCAAGCCAGGAGGAGGCCTTGGACATCCCAGCGGACGAGAGGCCATCCAGTCCTACTGCAGCAAGCCAGGAGGAAGACATGGACAGCCCACCATCTCCCCAGTGAAACACGCCGCCCCCCCCCCCCCTCCCTCCAGGTACAGCACGTACTGTAATGAAATGTTATATTTTTTTTTGGAGTTGTCATGTTACACAAATTAATGTCATCTGTCTCTGCTTATGTTCACAGCCTTCCTCCTCCTCCCCCTCCTCTTCACCAACTCCACCATCCCATCACTGACCTGCCCACCCTCACATCCCAGCACAGCAACGTCAGAAAGGTACAGCAAAGACATGTTAATTTATTTTCTCTTTTTTAAAAAAATTACATCTACACCTACTGTAATCATCACCTCTCTCTCGACAGCCTCCAAAGCGGCACGTCCCCCTGGTCCATCCACACACCTGCTACGCACCACACCACACACGTAAGGAGAAGTTGTTGTTGTTGTCTGTGTTGTTGTTATCAGCAGGTGTTCACGTCTGTGTGTGTTTGTGTTTCAACAGATCCACTTGCTGTTTCGCCTCATGGAACAGCGTCGGGTACCACGTACCCGTGCTCCTGCTGCTCTGCCTCCAGCCTCCAGCCTCCTGCACCTCCTCCAGCCTCCTCCCTGTGCTCCTGCTCCACACATGCACCACACACGTAAGGAGAAGTTGTTGTTGTTGTCTGTGTTGTTGTTATCAGCAGGTGTTCACGTCTGTGTGTGTTTGTGTTTCAACAGATCCACTTGCTGTTTCGCCTCATGGAACAGCGTCGGGTACCACGTACCCGTGCTCCTGCTGCTCTGCCTCCAGCCTCCAGCCTCCTGCACCTCCTCCAGCCTCCTCCCTGTGCTCCTGCTCCACACATGCACCACACACGTAAGGAGAAGTTGTTGTTGTTGTCTGTGTTGTTGTTATCAGCAGGTGTTCACGTCTGTGTGTGTTTGTGTTTCAACAGATCCACTTGCTGTTTCGCCTCATGGAACAGCGTCGGGTACCACGTACCCGTGCTCCTGCTGCTCTGCCTCCAGCCTCCTGCCTGTCCTCCAGCCTCCTGCCTGTCCTCCTGCCTGTCCTCCAGCCTGTCCTCCACACATGCACCACACACGTAAGGAGAAGTTGTTGTTGTCTGTGTTGTTGTTATGTGCAGGTGTTGACTTCTGTGTGTGTTTGTGTTTCAACAGCTCGTCTGCGTGCTGATCCACATCATGGATGAGCCTAGGGTGCTACGTACACCTGCTGCCTGTCCTCCTGCCTCCAGCCTCCTGCCTGTCCTCCTGCCTGTCCTCCAGCCTGTCCTCCACACATGCACCACACACGTAAGGAGAAGTTGTTGTTGTCTGTGTTGTTGTTATGTGCAGGTGTTGACTTCTGTGTGTGTTTGTGTTTCAACAGCTCGTCTGCGTGCTGATCCACATCATGGATGAGCCTAGGGTGCTACGTACACCTGCTGCCTGTCCTCCTGCCTCCAGCCTCCTGCCTGTCCTCCTGCCTGTCCTCCAGCCTGTCCTCCACACATGCACCACACACGTAAGGAGAAGTTGTTGTTGTCTGTGTTGTTGTTATGTGCAGGTGTTGACTTCTGTGTGTGTTTGTGTTTCAACAGCTCGTCTGCGTGCTGATCCACATCATGGATGAGCCTAGGGTGCTACGTACACCTGCTGCCTGTCCTCCTGCCTCCAGCCTCCTGCCTGTCCTCCTGCCTGTCCTCCAGCCTGTCCTCCACACATGCACCACACACGTAAGGAGAAGTTGTTGTTGTCTGTGTTGTTGTTATGTGCAGGTGTTGACTTCTGTGTGTGTTTGTGTTTCAACAGCTCGTCTGCGTGCTGATCCACATCATGGATGAGCCTAGGGTGCTACGTACACCTGCTGCCTGTCCTCCTGCCTCCAGCCTCCTGCCTGTCCTCCTGCCTGTCCTCCAGCCTGTCCTCCACACATGCACCACACACGTAAGGAGAAGTTGTGTGTTTTTCATGTTTTCTTAACAAGTGATTTTCCAGCTGTAACTGCACATTTTCATGTTTGTGTTCATTCTTACACAGATCACATGTTGCACGTTCTACATGAATGGATGTCCTGCAACACTGTGTTCCTGGACGTCTGTTACTCCTGCCTCTGGTGTCCTGCATGTTGCCTCCATCCATCACCATTGTGTCCTTCTACTCTTAAATGACTGCTGTCAAAACAGAAAAACTTCATGTGATGCACAGACCTGCTCACATCAGGACAATTGCACATCAGGACAACACACCTGAACTGACACATGCCTGAACTTACAGCTGGCCTAAAATGCTCCCAACATTCATTGTTGAGCAATGGCTCAGCAGTTCCATCAGATGCAGGTTTGATCATGAGAACAACATCTGTCTACCTACACTTCGGTCAAAGTAAGACAATTTTGATTCATTTTTCTGCTGCTTCTCGCTTTTTCTGAGTTCATGGACTTCTTTCTCATGCACATGGACACTCATCAACGCAACGTGCTCATGTGTGATTGCTGACATCATTTTGCTGATGTGGCTCTCTGATTTGCTGCTGTTTTGCTGTGAAAAGCTGCACTTTGACAAGTGTTCATGTGTGATTGCTGACATGATTTTGCTGATGTGACTCTCTGATTTGCTGCTGTTTTGCTGTGAAAAGCTGCACTTTGACAAGTGTTCATGTGTGATTGTTGACAACATTTTGCTGATGGGAATCCCTGGTTTCCTGCAGGTTTGATGTGAAAAGCTGCACTTTGACAAGTGCTCATGTGTGATTGTTGACAACATTTTGCTGATGGGAATCCCTGGTTTCCTGCAGGTTTGATGTGAAAAGCTGCACTTTGACAAGTGCTCATGTGTGATTGTTGACAACATTTTGCTGATGGGAATCCCTGGTTTCCTGCAGGTTTGATGTGAAAAGCTGCACTTTTCAGAAGTGCTCATGTGTGATTGTTGACATAATTTTGCTGATGGGAATCCCTGGTTTGCTGCAGGTTTGATGTGAAAAGCTGCACTTTTCAGAAGTGCTCATGTGTGATTGTTGACATAATTTTGCTGATGGGAATCCCTGGTTTGCTGCAGGTTTGATGTGAAAAGCTGCACTTTTCAGAAGTGCTCATGTGTGATTGTTGACATAATTTTGCTGATGAGATTTCCTGCTGATTTGCTGCAGTTCTGATGTGAAGTTACTGATGTACAGGTGTTTATGGATGCATGTGTGGTGTAATTGTTTAGATAAGTGCTTGTAAATAAAGTTCTGTGCATGTATATAGCCCAGTATGTCAGTGTCATGCTGTTAAATGTGGGCGCGGCGGTCCGTTAGCGGTATTTCCGCGACCTACGAACAGAATAGCGACCTACGAACGAGACGCTACTTTCACCCCCCACCTACGAACGGATCGAGCTGCGAACGGTTCTTAGGTCCCAAACTCGTTCGTAGGTCGGGGGTTCCCTTGTATATTTATTCTAAACACAAACGGGAATATTATATTAACTGTTTGTTGTTTTACAGAGTCAAATTGTCTCGAAACAAAACGTGCACAATATTTTTGCAGCAGCGCCTGCCATAAAGCAGTGACTGTCGTAAAAAAGAAGCGGAACGCGGCATTAGCTTTAAGTGGAGGCAGCGATTTATTCTAAACACAAACGGGAATATTATATTAACTGTATGTTGTGTTACAGAGTCAAATTGTCTCGAAACAAAACGTGCACAATATTTTTTGCAGCAGCGCCTGCCGTAAAGCAGTGACTGTCGTAAAAAAGAAGCGGAACGCGGCATAAGCTTGAAGTGGAGGCAGTGATATCTGTCGGGTGGAGATATTTTAAAGTGGATGACAACGATATTGCGTTTGCAAACTGTGAGATATGTACAGTTCGTATTTCAAGAGGAGGTACAGTTCGTATTTCAAGAGGAGGTACAGACAGTTCGTATTTCAAGAGGAGGTAAGGAAAAGGCTGCATTTAACACAACAACCTATTTTAAATTAGACGTTTTTATTTCATACTGTTGCACTAAACTTCAATGTGAAGAATTTAAAAAAAATCTTATTACGGTACTTGATTGTTCAATCTACCTCACAGAAGTACTCTGTTAAATATGAAGGTAAATAATATAAAAATTAAGGGACATCTGGATCTGTTTCTTTTTTTCCCTTCATTTTAAAAATGTATTTTAGAAGTATCGGATCGGGACTCGAAATCGGCCAATTCTCAAATTAAAGGACTCGGACTCGGGGTCAAAAAAACCTAATCGGGACATCCCTAGTGCAGACCATGTTTTATTGACAGCTGATGACAACAGAGGTGTGTTGCCTGATGGAGAGGCTTTTGACACTTTTGAACTAAGAGGGAAAAAAACAGGTATCCTTCACCTGCATTATACGTTCCCAACAACTTTAATCATCTTTTAAAACATAAATAGTTTTATAAATGTTTATGATGATATCAATCAAGTCAACTCCACAATTCTGTTTCCAGATTTACAACACAATTCCTTCAGACTACCGTAGTTCTAAATGAAGGTTTTACAAACATTTACATTCCCTTCAGGTTATAATTACTCTTTTTTAACAAATTGTAATTGAATATTTGGGGGTAATATTTTTATGAGTTTTATACATGACTTGTAAAATACTATGTGCAACCAAATCATAACATTTTAATAATTTCAATTGATGAAATAATATATTTGTTGGGTGACCATAGAACTTCCTACTAATAATTCTTATAGCTCTTTTTTGTAAAATAAAAACAGGGTTTGTAATTGTTTTGCATGCTTTTCCCCAAACTTCATTACAATAGATTAAATATGGAACAATTATTACATTATACAATATATTCAAAACTTTGTCATTCAAAAACTATTTTACTTTATACAGTAATGCAATTGATTTTGTTTTTATTCTTAAGTAATTTCCATGAGATTTCTATGTCAGCTTCTTATAAATAACAACACCCAAAAGTTTTATTTTATTAACTATGAATTTCAATGCTGTAAATTTTAAAGTTGTTTAAAGTTAAAACTATTAATATTGACACAGTTGAGAATTTTATGGCAAGAAAGTTCATGCTCAATAATCCAGGTACTAAATCCAATAATTCTCAGTCGGGTCATCTGGACAGTTTCTTTTTTATAGAAACTGGATGGAGGATGGAGGGTGAAATGTTTCTATAAAAAAGAAACTGTCCAGATGACCCGACTGAGAATTATTGGGTTGAGAATTTTATGTTTATTTGACGGTGATTTCCATTTTTTGGAGGCTAAATACAAATACAAGGTGAACATTAATTCATTTGTATAGTTTATAGTTTTTTTAGGCTTTTATATTGTTTATATCGATATCAAATCATATCGTTATCAAGCAAATTACAGTAAATGTAAAACTTGTTAAAAAATATTGTGCAATGTTGCAATTATACTAACATGTTACCCATTTGTATGTGAAATACAGACCCTATGAAGGAGCCAATGTTAGCAGAGCGCTGTAGAAGTCTTCTTGGTTGCCAGTCTTGCCTGCAGCAGTTGCAGGACAGCCATACTTACTGTCCAAAGTGTCATGGGGAGGATTTTGAACACCACATACACTCAGTTGTGTTCTAACCAACTTCCTACACCTAAACAAGTTTTCTTTATTTTTACTTTATTTATTTTTCATCACAATATTGTTTTTGACATAGAGAAAAAATTGTCTTACATTTATAAATAATGTTCAAAAGTTTTTTTTATACAGACATTTTACAATAAAAGATTGTTTTGCACCGAAACTGAATTTCTCTTATTTTTTTTATATACTGTACTGTACTGTAAATGATCATTTTGGATTAATTCACAATCAACACTTATTTTGAACATGTGAATAATTGATTAAATTTTCACACCTTCAATTTACAATTTACATTTCATACATGTTTCTCTGTCAGAAAAGTGCTTCAATGAAAATACTGTAGTTATTACTGACAACTCTGTCAAAAAATTATAGACAAAACTGGGTAAGCAGCCCCAAACTCCACCTCTGCCAGGCTTCTGTCTTCTTAATTATGAAATGGGTCCACACCAAAGGTTGACTCTTTTCGCAGTGAAGATCCCAAAAGTGATGTGCATCAGTTGTAAAGGGTAACAGGCTTTCTGCAATTTTGGCAGCTGATTGGGTATTCCTCGGCCTAGAAAAAAAAGTTAAATGAAATTCACTACAAGAAGGCATCTGACGACAGAACGTTTGTCTTATATTTATAGGGGTGCTTGAACAATCAACATGAGAAAACAGCTAATTTTGTCTATTCTTAAACATCTGGTGAGGACTAATTGCTACATTACACAGTGGTGTCTATACAGGATTCACGCGATAATTTTAAAGCACAACAGCATATATTTTTCTTGCGTGCTGCTTCCAGAAAGCAGTACCTTTTCAAAATTAAACACAAACATTAAAGGAGACCACAGATATGTTTTTAAAATTTTTATGGTATTTCTTTGGGGTTACCAGACACTGTTTATTCAATTTAATACACAAAATAATTCTTAGATAATCAATTATACCCTTTTTAATTCTGCCATTTTTAACTTTCGTTTTGAACGACCGGTTTATGATAATGAGATCTCGTGGCACGCCCTTCAAAGATCTGCTTGCATTAACTCCGCCCTCCAAAGGCAGACGAGGAAGTCAACTCACGTTACTACCACAGAGCCGAGCTGACTGAGCTGAACTGGACCACGACAGATCAGAGTGTACAAGTTGTCGTGTCATTTTTTATTCTTCCTCTGTAATGTCTCCTCTGACTCTCCCACCCTCTGCCTGTGCGCGCGAGCTGGAGGGAGCGAGCAGTCACTGGCGGACACACATACACACACACACACACTCACAGCGGTGCTGTCTTTTTATCTGAAAACTATCAATTTTAAATCTGCTTAGTGCTCCATTATCTTCGCCAGGAGGGTCAGAGAGGGTTTCTCCGAAACAAAAGGCTTTAAAAAAAAAAGGGGGAAAAAAAAAAGATGCAATGGACAAGATGCGAACCCAGGTCTCCCGAGTGGCGGTCCAGCGCGCTAACCACTCAACCAAACTGGCAGTTGTGCAAAAGTAGTCCTTCATCATATAAGAAGTGTAATTCTTCTTCGGTAATGTCGCCTGGACATTGCCATTAAAAATAAAATTAAGCCACGCATCTCTGCTCTCTGAGACTGGAAGAGTGTGTATCGACACATGTTGTGTAATGCAGCCAACAACGCAACATTTAACTTTAGGAGCCATTCTGTTGAGATGAACTATTCTTCTTCTTCTCCATTTGATTTATGGCGGATCGCAAACAACTGTTAGGTGCATACCGCCACCTAGTGTGCAGGCTGAGATGAACTCAGGAACCGCGTGGGTGGAGCATTACCAGGGGTTGCTAGGTGACGGGGGCGGGACAAAGGTTGGGATGGGTTGTGGCTGTGGGTTGTGGCTGCGGTTTGTGACGTAACAAACCGCAGGAAGTGCAATCGGCGCGTTTCTATCTAAGATAAATAAATATACTTATAGTAAATAAACCACTGGGTGCATTTTTTTGGCCTTAGGACTGTTTTTTTATGAAGTAAATACCCAAAGTTGAGTACAAAAACATTAAAAAGTGAATATTGCATCTGTGGTCCCCTTTAAAGTCAAACTCAGTTTTCAGCATTGAAAAATAATGTGATCTCCAGTTTCTGTTTTAATTAAAATGTAGTTAACTCTTGGCTACTGCCTCTTAGTTCAAAAGTGTCAAAAGCCCCTCTATCAGGCAACACACCTCTGTTGTCATCAGCTGTCAATAAAACATGGTCTGCACGCACCTGAAAGAAGAAAAAAAGAGTATCTAAATGGTAAATAATAAATTTATTTGTTATAAAACAGTGTGGTTTGCCCATAACATACTTATTTTTTTAATTACTTAAAATGTAAAATTTCTGATGTCGTATTCGCCCTACGTGTTATTCCAAATTCCACAACACTTGATGCCAATGATTACAAACATAAACATAAGATTAAAAAACTAATCTGAGCTATTAATCCATGATGAGTAAACAGACCTCAGCGAGAAGCGTTAGCCTACGGTCAATTATTGTTAAACATACACGGAAGATTATCAAATGTAATTATTTAATTACTTACTTGGAATATTAAATAAATCTTGTTGACGGTTAGATCATCAGCTCTCAATGAAATGTGTTGATTCCCTCGAAATAAGACAACGTATCCTTTTTACATTCAGATATTCCATTTCCGGTTCCGCTTTAAGGTCCCGTTCAATAACATCAAAATAAAAGCTCGTCTTTGTTTTACCGTTGCAGTTAAAACAAACAAACAAAACAAAATGTACCCTTTTTTATTTTTGCAATTTCCATTTTTCTAATTTCGTTTTAAAAACGAAATAACGAAAAATCCGTTTAAAACCGTTTTTTCTAATTTAGTTTTAAAACGAAAAAAGGGAATAACCAAAGCTTGTTTGGTTTTTCCGATTTTGTTCTGAAATGGAAAAACCAAAGAACGAAACATACACGGATTCTTGTCATCTGGACGTTTATACAAATTTTGTTTTTTTGAACCCATCCAGAGGACTAGATTTAACTTTTTTATGTGCCTATTTTAGTGTTAATATTGTTTATTTCAAACTAAAGCAACAGAAACAACAATTTTTTTAAAAGTTTATTCATTTTATAAGAATGAAATACAACAAATAACATATATAAAAAATGAAAAGAAGAAACATAAAATGAAAGGTAGCAGATGAAGAAAATATCTTGTTAAATCTGCTCCTTTTTTCATCTAATACAAACTAAGTGCTCTATAATAACTAAATAAGTAAACAACTCGTTTAACCAATAAGTATATATATTCTCAATACAGTCATTTATATTTGTTCAACAAATCAACTTTAACAAGTTTCTTAAAGACAGGAATCGATTTGGCTTCCTTAAAAACTGACTTTAAATTATTCCACAATCCAACACCCTGTATTACAGTAGATCTTCCCTTTAAACTTGTTCTTAATTTCTGTTTGACAAAAATATATTTTCCCTTGAGATTATAGTTGCTAGTTCCTTTGACAAAATACATTTGGATGTTTGATGGTAACATACAATGATGAGCTCTATACATAAGTTGCAAAATGTTATAATCTACTAAATCATAAAATTCCAGTAGATTCATTTGACAAAACAATTCATTAGATGGGTGGCAGTAATGTTTTCTTGTCATAACTCTTGTAATTTTTTCTGCAAAATAAAAAGAGGGGATGTGTTGATTTTACAAGCTTTGCCCCATACACTTAAACAATAAATCAGATATGGCACAGCAATTGAATTATATAATAGATACAATGCTTTATCATTAAATATATATCTAACTTTATAAAATACTGCAATTGATTTGGATATTTTTGTTTTGACCAAATTGATGTGTTGTTTCCATGACAGCTTATCATCAATAACTACACCCAAGAATTTTACATCATTGACTCTTTGAATCAATGAGTTATCGATCAGAAATGGAATATCAATTGATTGTTTTTTATTACTATATATCATGTAGTTTGTTTTCTCCAAATTTAATGACAATTTGTTAAGTCTAAACCAATTTTGAATCTTTAGAAACTCATTCATCAATAAATCCAGTACTGTAATTGATTGATATTATTTCCAGAACAGAAAAAAGTTGTGTTGTAAAATTCAACTTGATTTAAAGCGGAATTCACAATATCATCAAGGGGGTTCTGTCGCAGGAAATCAGGCAAAAATGTGATACAACAGTTATTTTAATAAACACATAAATATCCAACCACTCAGAATGAAATTTGTTGTTTTTCATACCAATGATTTAAAAAAATAAAGACTATAATAAATAATAAAGACTAAGAACTAATAATTATTCTGATAAGTAAAGTTGTTACAAAAATCCCTCTAAAAATAAAAGTAGGTTAGATTTCAGTCACTCAGTTTATGTCCACCACAAAAACCTGAATAATTAATTGTCCAAAAATTCCTTGTTGCCTTTTAATGAGAATAAAGTCAGCAACAGAGTCCCATATATTCAAAAATTAAATCCTGGATAATATTTCCCCGTTTTACCCCAAAGTCACAATCCAAAAATGAAAAAATCCAAAATTCTCTCGCTTTCCCCCCAAAAAAAGATATTTAAAAAATGAGAGAGAGTGGTACCACCCAAAAAGAGAAGTAAAGTCCAGATCTCACCGGGAGCGTTTTTCCTTCCTCTCTGTGACGTCCTCTTGCACCTGGCGGCGTTTCCTGGGTGCAAACACCGATCCAGTCTTTAAGACGCACAATCTGCGGCGCTGGGTTGAACTTTGATTGTGGTTTATGTCTTATCTTTGCTTTTTTTTAACTTGTTTTACACGTTAAATCAACTTGAGTCTCCCACTGCGCAGATCTGTCTGTGTGCCTCTTCCTCTTCAGCTGCGTGGCTCCAGCATGCGTCCCCCGCGGGGCTGCACACGCCCCTTTTTATCTCCCAAGTTCAACCACACCTGAAAACCTGCATGATACTGCCCAAAATCAGCTTTAAAAAGTGGAAATATGGCATGACTTTAATAATGAAATAACAAGCATCTGTTCTACAAAACAGTTTGCTACATCTATTTTTTACTATTATTTACTATTTTTTCATGCAGAGAAAAACAAACATTTTGGTTATGTTACAATCCCCCCCCCAGCCGGAGGCAAGGGAGGCTGAACTCCAAAATAGGGCTTTAAGTTAACCACATTAACAGTATATGTTCCTCTGTGCTGGTCTTTCCACTGTAGCTGATAATTTACTGGGCCTAACTGTTTCCTCACTGTAGCTGGTCCTGACCACTTTGGCGCTAGCTTTGAGGAAAAACTATCTATTGCTTTGGAAAGGGGATGAGACCTTACCCAGACCAAATCTCCCGGCCGGAACTGTGCACCCCTCCTCCGGGCATTGTAGTATTTAGCTTGTCTGGTTTGACTTATCCCAACTTTCCGTTTGACTTCTTCCTTCATCTCATTGTGTCGCTCCATCAATTTATATATGGGTTGCTGAGGCGATGGTGGTTTAGCTATCATCCTCTCCAATGGCCCTTGAAGTTGACGTCCCAACATTAGCTCTGCAGGGGCTCTGCCTGTGGTTTCATGTTGAGCGCCATTGATGGCAAAACGGAACTCCCAGATATGTTGGTCCCATAGATTGTGATGTTGTCCAACACATGAGGCTATCATTGTTTTGATAGTTCTGTTCGCCCTTTCAGTCAAGTTAGATTGGGGATGATAGCTTGTTGTAAAATGATGCTTTACACACCACATAGAGCAAAAACTGGACATCTCTTTACTGGTAAACTGGGGACCACGATCTGACACCAGGCTTTGTGGAACTCCGTAACAAGTAAATATCTCCTCCCGGAGGATAGTAATGAGTTTCGGTGTCTTGCTGTCTCTTACAGGAAACATTTCCATCCACTTTGTGAAGTAGTCGATCACAACAAAAAGGAAGACATTTCCTTTCTTACTGCGTGGAAAAGGTCCCATCAAGTCCATCCCAAGTTTAGCCCAGGGTTCAGTCAGAGGTGTGGGTTGTAGAAAACCAGCTGGAGCTTGATTCTCAGGTTTGTACTGCTGACAAACTGCACAGTTCTTTACATGAGTCCACACATCCTTACGAACTGACCGCCACCATGCAACCTCCAACAGCCGGAGGAGTGTCTTAAGTCTGCCTAGATGTCCACTCAATGGCTGATCATGGAAGTACTGAAGAATTTGAGGAACTAAAGACTTGGGAACCACCAGCTGATATTTAATGCCATCTTTCAGTGGGGTTTTCCTGTACCAGAGATCGTGGACTTTGTGGAAGAGAATTCTGTCAGGTCTCTGGTATCTCAGATCCTTAACTAGATCCATGAGGTCTGAGTCTTTTTCCTGTGCTTCCTTGATTTCTGTTAATGATAGAGGTAAACCTACCAAGGCTTTAGCAGAATTCAGGGCTACATATGCTGGTGCCAAGTCAGTAGGTATCGATCGGGACAGAGCATCAGGCACTATGTTGTGCAAACCTTTTCTATATCGTACTTCAAAATTGAAATCTTGTAACCTTAGCACCCAGCGTGTTAACCTAGAACTGGTTCGGGGTTGATTGAATGCCCAGGTTAAGGCAGCATGGTCGGTGTAAATGATGAACTTGGTACCTTCTACAAAATGTCTCCATTTTTCTACTGCCCAAACAACCCCCAAGCATTCCTTTTCAGATGTGTAGTTATGTTCTGCTCCTTTCAATGATCTTGATCTTGAAGCAAAAGCAATAACTTTTTTTCCATCAGGGGTTGGTAGGACCAGGACGGCCCCCAGACCCTGGCGTCTGTATGAATTTCGAATGGTAACTCGAAATCTGGCTGCCCCAGTATGGGAGATTCTACCAAAGCTTTCTTCGGCGTCATGAAAGCATGTTGGCAGTCCACTGTCCACTCCCACCTTGCATCTTTTTTGAGCAGTCGATATAGAGGTGTAGCTATGTCTGCAAAATGTGAGATGAACTTGTGGTACCATCCTACCATCCCAAGGAATCTCTGAAGAGTTTTCTGGTTAGTCGGAGTTGGATAAACGGTAATGGCATGGGTTTTCTCTGGATCCACTTTAACACCTTCTGCTGATACAATGTGTCCCAGAAACTTGAGTTCTTGCTGGAAAAAGTTGCATTTTTCAAGATTGAGAGTCAAATTTGCATGGTGGAGCTTTGCAAATACTGTGTCCAGATCCTTCAGGTGTTGCTCAGGAGAGGCCGAGAAAACGATCACATGGTCGATGTATACACAGCAGATCTTTCCCCGTAGCTCTCCTAAAATCTTCTCCATTAACCGTTGAAAGGATGCTCCAGCATTTTTCAATCCAAATGGCATGCACTTAAATTGATAAAGTCCAAATGGGGTAATAACAGCAGTTTTTGACTTGCTGTCCTCTGCCACAGCCATCTTCCAGTTTCCAGACTTTAAATCCAGGGTGCTAAAAAAATTTGCTCCCGTCATCGACTCGAACAACTCATGGATGATGGGCATGGGATAAGCATCCTGCAGAGTTTTTGAGTTCAAGGCTCTATAGTCCACACAAAACCGAAAAGATTTATCTGGTTTAGGAACAAGGACGACTGGAGACCTCCATGAAGACTGTGATGGCTCTATAATATCATCTTTGAGCATTTCATCAATCTGTTCTTTTATTATCTGCCGCTTGAAAGGAGACACTATGTAAGCTCTGCAACGAATGGGTATTTTATCTGTGGTTATTATTCTGTGTGCTTCCACAGATGTTCTACCCAATGTTTCTGAGCACACAGATGGCCAGGCTTTCAAAAGCTTCTGGACTTCAGGTGGATGTTGTGTTACCATAGGAGACGACTTTGAGGTTGGTGTTTTGACCTCTTCCATGGGCAGTGCCAGGATCAGATTAAGTGGTGAAGGTCTAGCATGCACAGGTGATGTGACCTCAGCTAAAGATGAAAAGGGGTAAAAGGTATAACCTCTTGGTCCTTTTACTCCATAGGAGTGGTCACCTAAGTTGATAATGGTAGAGGTTTTGGTCAAGAAGTCGAGACCTAAGATGATGGGAAAAGTGAGGTTATCATCCTCCACCACAAAAGTCTCTAAAGACCACATCATCCCATGCCATCTATAAATGATTGTTGCCTTCCCCAAGGCGCTATAGGTTTTGTCATTGGCCAGTGCAAACTTCTGGTTGTCAGCTGGTTTGCAAACCTCCCCTTCTCGAGCAATTTCTTTCCACTGACTATGTCTCATTAGTGAATAGGTGCATGCTGTATCCAGTACAGCATTATACATTCTGTCGCGCACCTCTATAGGTACATGAAGTAGGGAGGATGCAGGGCCTCGTTGCACAACCGATACAGAGTCGACTTGCCTTCTGGTATTTCCCTTAGATTGTCCTCTGGCTGGGCCTTTTTCTTTAGCCTTGTGCCGATCTACTTTCCCCCAGTAGATTTTAACACCAGCACAGTCTTTTTCAACTTGGGATCCCACTCTCACTAATTGATCCATGGAGTTGACTGTACCACGGAGACACCCCGCTATCCTTGGGTTGCAGTTGTTTAAAATCCTCCTCACCAGCTCTGTCTCAGTGATGTCCGGCTTCCATTTTAGGCACAGTGCTCAATACTCAAAGGCGAAGTCTCTCAGACATTGCTCCGGCAACTGTACCATGTCTCTTAACTTCTCTTCTACCTCTGAAAGATAGTCTGGAGGTAGAAAGGCAGCACAAAAATCATTCTTAAATTCAAACCAGTTGTGTATCTTGTTTTTGGCCACACTCCACCAACTCCGAGCAGAGCCTTTTAAGACAGCTGTCAAAGCTCCCAATAATTCCGGCTCAGACAGGGGCCTTACTGAGAGAAATGTCTCGCACTGATCGATGAAATTTAGCACATCAGAAACTTCTCCTGCACCCTCAAATGTAGGGAACTCCATGTGCACGGGGGGTTTGGCATAAATCACAGGAGTTCTGCTTGATGGTGGAACGGTCAAGTGGGAGGCTGATCCCGGGTAATCTAACATCCCACTGTGTGTTGATGTCATAACTGGAACCGTTCCTGGAGTGATGTAGGTGTGATATGTCCTGCGGACAGTAAACGTACCACAGTTGCTGCGATGTGATTGGTGGGTCTGGGGCTGGCTTCCTGTTTAAAACGGAGCCAGCCTCCAGGGGTGAACACACATCATCCGCCTTCCGGCGGCTTTAGCTGGCTGTGTCACGCGCTAGCTGGGCGCTTTTGGTCGCACAAGCTTCATGTTTCCCTCTTGCTAGAGGTGAAACTTGGTGGCGAGTAAGCGCCAATTTATCTGTCTGTTTTATACTTTTGTAGATTTTAATGTCATATATTTATTGTTTTAGTCGCTGCTGTTTGTCCTTGGCGTCCTTCTGCCTGCTGTTGTCCTGGATGTTCGTTTACTGCTGTCCCGACTGGTTTCTGCGTCCATCTGAGTCGCCCATCGACTGCCGACTGGTCCTGTGTTGGTGCCCTCTGTCTGGACGGCGTGGGGCGGGCCGCGTCACGCGTCCTACGGGCGGAACTGGGCCGACAATGTCCAGCTCAACTAAACAGGTGTCGGCTTGAGTGGTGTCTCTTCCGGAGCGACAGATCCTACCAGGGTGGACTCTGAACTGTCTTGTGGCTGACACTGAATCCCTCCAGGAGGTGACTGACTCCTGGTTTAGTGTAGGAAGTGTGTGTGTGTATATGTTTGTGTGTGATTTCCCTGTTTTAAATGGACTGCCATAATTGCACTTTTAAATGTTGATTGGATTTTACTGCTGTCTTTTTAAACTGTAAATATTTTAAATTTAGGATTTTATTTATTTAATTAAACTACTGTGCAATTTAACTGGTGTCAGTGTGTAAACTTGTCCCAAACCTCCTCTGCAAACGGGCCTGCGTGCTTTTAAAGGTAACTTTTTAGGTACAACCATTTTAACCAATTTTATTTATTTAAAATAGTGTTTTTAAACCTTTTAAACTTCAGTACTCAATTTTAACCACACCCGACATTTGGCATTTGGCGTTGCTAGAAGTCTTTTTGCAGTTGTGAGGAGGGACTCTTTTACTACTGTGTTTGTATTTTTGTATTATGTCCAAGCAGGAAAAAGATTTTGTTTTTTTGGGTATGCGTGTGATAAGGACAAACAGCAGCGGTTCACCTGTTTTTAAGCTTGTAATTTATTTTTTAATAGGGATCAACGTACCTCTACTGTGGTGCAGGTCCTGGGTACGGAATGGTATTCTCCGGATTCACGTGGGCCACTCCAACTAGACCAGCATGCCTCTACTGTGGCGCTGGTTACGGAGTGGCTCTCGGGGTTTGGAGTGCCATGTCCATTGTGTTTCGACCCTGGTGGCAAGCTGGGTCATCGACGGGACGTCGATTCAGTTTGCGGGGGTGAATGTGATATGTCCTGCGGACAGTAAATGCACCACAGTTGCTGCGATGCGATTGGTGGGTCTGGGGCTGGCTTCCTGTTTAAAACGGAGCCAGCCTCCAGGGGTGAACACACGTCATCCGCCTTCCGGCGGCTTTAGCTGGCTGTGTCACGCGCTAGCTGGGCGCTTTTGGTCGCACAAGCTTCATGTTTCCCTCTTGCTAGAGGTGAAACTTGGTGGTGAGTAATCGCCAATTTATCTGTCTGTTTTATACTTTTGTAGATTTTAATGTCAAATATTTATTGTTTTAGTCGCTGCTGTTTGTCCTTGGCATCCTTCTGCCTGCTGTTGTCCTGGGTGTTCGTTTACTGCTGTCCCGACTGGTTTCTGCGTCCATCTGGGTCGCCCATCGACTGCCGACTGGTCCTGTGTTGGTGCCCGCTGTCTGGACGGCGTGGGGCGGGCCGCATCACGCGTCCTGCGGGCGGAACTGGGCCGACAATGTCCAGCTCAACTAAACAGGTGTCGGCTTGAGTGGTGTCTCTTCCGGAGCGACAGATCCTACCAGGGTGGACTCTGAACTGTCTTGTGGCTGACACTGAATCCCTCCAGGAGGTGACTGACTCCTGGTTTAGTGTAGGAAGTGTGTGTGTGTGTGTGTGTATATGTTTGTGTGTGATTTCCTTGTTTTAAATGGACTGCCATAATTGCACTTTTAAATGTTGATTGGATTTTACTGCTGTCTTTTTAAACTGTAAATATTTTAAATTTAGGATTTTACTTATTTAATTAAACTACTGTGCAATTTAACTGGTGTCAGTGTGTAAACTTGTCCCAAACCTCCTCTGCAAACGGGCCTGCGTGCTTTTAAAGGTAACTTTTTAGGTACAACCATTTTAACCAATTGTATTTATTTAAAATAGTGTTTTTAAACCTTTTAAACTTCAGTACTCAATTTTAACCACACCCGACCTGGCTACATAGGTACAGTAGTTTGATCCATCCTTTGAGGATGTGAAAGTCCAAAGTTTCCTTGTGGTACTCCTGGTACAGGTAGGCCTAAAGGTGGTGATGTTTCAGGTAAAGTATGCCTCACAGAGGAAGAAAGATGATCAGATGGCACAGGGAGACTTGGTCTGACACTATCAGGGGAATGAATAGCTGTAGAAATTCTAGCGCGCTTCAACCTCTCTATTTCAGCCTTCCACTTTTCATCTCGTCGCAGCAAACAGTCTACTACTTTGGCTTCAAATTCCTTAAAGGCTGTTTCCATACATTGCTCCATGGCCTCGACATTTTTATCAATATATGTCCTGATGTTTTGCTCCCTATTCAAAGCACTGTCTACAGAGGCCCTAAAATTTTCTTCCAGTGAGGTAATCCTAACCCCATATTGGTTAAATCATTCCTAATACCAGTAATGTCTGACATAGTGAGGTATTCTTCCTCGTCTTCCTCTCCTTCTTCAAATTCATTATCTGATGCATAATGGGAGCTAAGCAAAGATGTTATTTCACCTACAGGATTTCTCCTTGTAACCCAGGCATCTCCCCCTCGGTTGCTAATTGTCTCTTCCTGATCTACAAGAAACCCTGCTCCACTATCTTGCTCATCCTGACCAGCATCTCTTTCCTCAGCATGTTGTGACTGAGATGTTATGTTATCAATCTTTTAAAAAAAAAACACTCAAACAAATATGTTCCAATCTACAACAGTATTAATTTTAACTGTGTTAACACATGTAGCACAAAACCTGACCTTGTATTATCCTGTTCCCCATACGGGCCACCACTTGTAAAATTCAACTTGATTTAAAGCGGAATTCACAATATCATCAAGGGGGTTCTGTCGCAGGAAATCAGGCAAAAATGTGATTCAACAGTTATTTTAATAAACACATAAATATCCAACCACTCAGAATGAAATTTGTTGTTTTTCATACCAATGATTTAAAAAAATAAAGACTATAATAAATAATAAAGACTAAGAACTAATAATTATTCTGATAAGTAAAGTTGTTACAAAAATCCCTCTAAAAATAAAAGTAGGTTAGATTTCAGTCACTCAGTTTATGTCCACCACAAAAACCTGAATAATTAATTGTCCAAAAATTCCTTGTTGCCTTTTAATGAGAATAAAGTCAGCAACAGAGTCCCATATATTCAAAAATTAAATCCTGGATAATATTTCCCCGTTTTACCCCAAAGTCACAATCCAAAAATGAAAAAATCCAAAATTCTCTCGCTTTCCCCCCAAAAAAAGATATTTAAAAAATGAGAGAGAGTGGTACCACCCAAAAATACCCAAAAAGAGAAGTAAAGTCCAGATCTCACTGGGAGCGTTTTTCCTTCCTCTCTGTGACGTCCTCTTGCACCTGGCGGCGTTTCCTGGGTGCAAACACCGATCCAGTCTTTAAGACGCACAATCTGCGGCGCTGGGTTGAACTTTGATTGTGGTTTATGTCTTATCTTTGCTTTTTTTTACTTGTTTTACACGTTAAATCAACTTGAGTCTCCCGCTGCGCAGATCTGTCTGTGTGCCTCTTCCTCTTCAGCTGCGTGGCTCCAGCATGCGTCCCCCGCGGGGCTGCACACGCCCCTTTTTATCTCCCAAGTTCAACCACACCTGAAAACCTGCATGGTACTGCCCAAAATCAGCTTTAAAAAGTGGAAATATGGCATGACTTTAATAATGAAATAACAAGCATCTGTTCTACAAAACAGTTTGCTAAATCTATTATTTACTATTATTTACTATTTTTTCATGGAGAGAAAAACAAACATTTTGGTTATGTTACAATGTCATCAGCAAAAAGAATGCATTTCATGAAATTAGACACTTTAACTATATCGTTAACATACAAAATGAATAATTTCGGCCCGAGAATGGATCCCTGAGGTACCCCACATGTAACCGTACATTGCTCTGATTTCACATCGTCCAATTGCACATATTGTTTTCTGTTGTCTAAGTAACTACACACCCAATTTAGGGCTAAACCTCTTATTCCGTATTTGTGTAATTTGTTTAGGAGAATACTATGATTAACAGTGTCAAATGCTTTTTTAAGTCAACAAAAACACCAACACAATGTTGTTGTTGTTCAACAGCAGTAGATACTTGTTCAACGAAATCCATAAGTGCCATTGATGTAGAATGACCACTTCTAAAACCATATTGATTATTCGTGATAATGTTGTGTTGTTCAATGAATTTGTCTAATCTAATACTGAATAATTTCTCCAAGATTTTAGAAAACTGTGGTAATAGTGATATTGGTCTATAATTATTAAATTCAGATTTGTCACCGGTTTTGAAAAACGGTACCACTTTAGCTACCTTCAATCCATCCGGAAATACTCCAGTTGCAAACGACAAATTACAGATGTAAGTGAACGGTTCAATCACATAACTTATAATGTTTTTCACAAACGACATGTCCATATTCAAACAATCTTTTGATTTTTTTTCTATACAATTATTAACCACTTTCAATATCTCGTCTTTATCAGTTTCCTTCAGAAACATATTGTCCGAGCAATCCTTGATCAAATGGTTCTTATTATTTTTCACTACTGGGATCGTAGCTGCAAGGTTAGCTCCGACATAGACAAAATACTGATTAAAACCATTAACAATTTCATTTTTATCATTTGTTTCTGTATTATTTATTTTAAAGTTCTGTGGAATACCTTCGTTTACCTTATGTTTATTTATCACACCATTCACAACTTTCCACGTTGCCCTCATATCCCCATTACTTTTATTCAACAATTCACTGTAATATTCTTTCTTGCGTTTTCTTATAATCCCAACCAATTTATTTTTGTATTGTTTGTACTTATCTTCAGCTTCCTTTGTTCTACATTTTAGGAAGCATGAATATAAATAGTTTTTCTTTTTACAAGCATTTTTCAAACCTTTTGTCATCCACTGTTGATCTAGATGATTCTTTGTAGTGTAAGTTTTCACTACAAAGTTTTTTTTATATAATGCTTCTAAAATATTCATGAACACATCGTATGATTTATTTACATCATTAACATATACACTTTCCCAGTTTTGTTTAGTTAGATCATCCTTTAATTTATCTAATGCTTTCTTTGATGTATTTATTATAAATGATTTCTTTTTTGGAATTGTAAGTGGAATAGTTTGATACTTTTGATAAAATGTAAAGACTGGTAGATGATCACTAAGATCACTCATCAATATACCACCAAATACATCCCCATTAGTCGTATTCGTAAAAATATTATCTATTAATGTTGCGCTATGAGTTGTGATTCTTGTAGGCTTAGAAATTAGTTGATAAAGATTTATAAGATTGCATTGAATTTGTAAATGTATTAATACTGTTAGATTCCGGTTTTTTTTTTTGCCAAATCGACATTAAAGTCACCACATAAAAAAATTGTTTTATTATAGTTCTTATTTAATAGTTAAACAATCTTGTCATTCAGGATTATGATGGACTCTATGACATATCTGGGTGTTAATGTTACACGTAGGTATAATGACCTATTTCAAAACAACTTTAAACCAATATTGGAGAAACTCAAGGAAGATCTCAGTCGCTGGTCGACCCTACCGCTGTCCCTGGCTGGACGTATTAATTCAGTAAAGATGATTATCTTACCCCAAGTCTTATATCTCTTTCAAACAATTCCCATCTTCATTCCCAAATCATTCTTCAGGGAACTTGATAAGCACATCAGTACATTTATTTGGAACAAAACCATACCTCGAGTGCGAAAAACAGTTCTGGAGAGATGTAAGAGAGATGGTGGGCTAGCCCTACCAAACTTTCTACATTACTATTGGGCTGCCAATGTTTTTAAATTAACAATATGGTATAGTACGTCGATGAGTGGGAATGGCCCGAGCTGGTGTTTAATGGAGCAATACTCATGCCCGTCCAGCTCCTTAGCCTCACTACTGTGTGCGCCACTGTCGGCAGTAGTGGGCAAACAAACCAGTAATCCTGTTGTGAGGGGCAGTTTGCGTATATGGACCCAACTCCGTAAACACTTTGGTCTTGTGCAAGCCTTAGTGTACATGCCCCTAACCTCAAACTTCCTCTTCAAACCATCTATTATAGATACAGCCTTCCTTACTTGGTCAAGAAAAGGCATAAAATGTGTGGGAGACCTTTTTGTGGATGGGACATTTGTTCCTTTTGACCATTTGGTAATGGAATTTGGCTTACCAAACTCTCATTTTTTCAGATATCTACAGGTCCGGGATTTTGTCTGTGCTCAGTTTCCTACATTTCCACTAAAACCCGAAGCTTGCCCTTTCGATGAATGTCTGATACCCAAACCCGGGCGGTCGGGAGGTGTGTCTCAGCTGTATACCGTCATCCAAGCCATAGCACTTTGAGATTTTCATTAATGAAAAGTGCATTATAAATTGAATTCATTATTATTATTATTATAAAATCTCCATCTCTTTTGCCTTTAAAAATGCAGTGGGAGGAGGATCTGAACATAGAATTGACAGAGGAGATTTGGCAAGGGGCTATACATAAAATATACACATCATCTATTTGTGTTAGACACAGATTAATACAATTTAAGGTTTTCAATCGCCTGCACCTCGCTAGGACAAAACTGGCTAAAATGTATTCTACTGTCGATCCAAACTGTATTCGCTGTCACCAAGCGCCAGCCACTTTGGCCCACATGTTTTGGTCATGTCCTAAATTAGGCACATTTTGGTCAGAGATCTTCAATACATTTACATATATTTGTAAAGAGAAAATTGATCCATTCCAGACCCTATCACCTCTATATTTGGGGTAGTACATACTAAAAGGATTTCAAAAAGCCAATCCCAGCTGAGAGCATTTTCTACATTATTAGCACGCCGGCTAATTCTTAGTAACTGGAAAAGCCCGAGCAGGAGTGGGCATACTTGTTGCCCCCCCATCTTGGTGCCTGTACGTTGGGGTTTACCCCGGTGAACGAGAGGGTAGCCTCCCTTCGCCTACGTGTGGGAGGACGGGCTCTGACTGTTGTTTGTGCCTATGCGCCAAACGGTAGCGCAGATTGCCCACCCTTTTTGGAGTCCTTGGAGGGGGTATTGGAGAGTGCACCTCCTAGGGACTCCCTTGTTCTACTGGGGGACTTCAACGCTCACGTGGGCAATGACAGTGAGACCTGGAGGGGTGTGGTTGGGAGGAACGGCCCCCCTGATCTGAACCCGAGTGGTGTTCTGTTATTGGACTTCTGTGCTCGTCATGGATTGTCCATAACGAACACCATGTTCAGGCATAAGGGTGTACATATGTGCTCTTGGCACCAGGACACCCTAGGTCGCAGTTCGATGATCGACTTTGTTGTCGTCTCATCTGATCTGCGGCCGCATGTCCTGGACACTCGGGTGAAGAGAGGGGCGGAGCTGTCCACTGACCACTACCTGGTGGTGAGTTGGCTCCGATGGTGGGGGAGGATGCCGGTCAGACCTGGCAGACCCAAACGTATTGTGAGGGTCTGCTGGGAACGTCTGGCAGAGTCTCCCGTAAGACGGAGCTTTAACTCCCACCTCCGGGAGAGCTTTGAACACGTTCCGAGGGAGGCGGGGGACATTGAGTCCGAGTGGGCCATGTTCCGCGCCTCTATTGTCGAGGCAGCTTATCAGAGTTGTGGCCGCAAGGTTGTTGGTGCCTGTCGTGGTGGCAACCCTCGAACCCGGTGGTGGACACCGGCGGTGAGGGATGCTGTCATGCTGAAGAAGGAGTCCTATTGGGCCTTTTTGGCCTGTGGGACCCCGGAAGCAGCAGATAGGTACCGACAGTCCAAGCGGCATGCGGCTCGGGTGGTTGCTGAGGCAAAAACTCGGGCGTGGGAGGAGTTCGGAGAGGCCATGGAGAATGACTTCCGTACGGCTTCGAGGCGATTCTGGTCCACCATCCGGCGTCTCAGGGGGGGAAAGCGGTACGCGACCAACACCATTTATGGTGGGGATGGCGTGCTGTTGACCTCAACTCGGGATGTTGTGAGTCGGTGGGCGGAATACTTCGAAGACCTCCTCAATCCTACTGGCACGTCTTCCACTGAGGAAGCGGAGCCTGGGGACTTTGGGTCGGGCTCTCCAATCTCTGGTGCTGAGGTCACCGAGGTGGTTAAAAAGCTCTGCGGTGGCAGGGCTCCGGGGGTGGATGAGATTCGCCCTGAGTTCCTTAGGGCTCTGGATGTTGTGGGGTTGTGTTGGCTTACGCGACTCTGCAATATCGCGTGGACATCGGGGGCAGTTCCCTTGGATTGGCAGACTGGGGTGGTGGTTCCCCTATTCAAAAAGGGGGACCGTAGGGTGTGTTCCAACTATAGGGGGATCACACTCTTAAGCCTCCCTGGTAAGGTCTATTCAGGGGTTCTGGAGAGGAGGGTCCGTCGGATAGTCGAACCTCGGATTCAGGAGGAGCAGTGTGGTTTTCGTGCTGGTCGTGGAACACTGGACCAGCTCTACACCCTCAGCAGGGTCCTGGAGGGTGCGTGGGAGTTTGCCCAACCAGTTTACATGTGCTTTGTGGACTTGGAAAAGGCATTCGACCGCGTCCCTCGGGGGGTTCTGTGGGGGGTACTCCGGGAGTATGGGGTACCAGGCCCATTGATATGGGCTGTTAGGTCCCTGTACGACCGGTGTCAGAGCTTGGTCCGCATTGCCGGCAGTAAGTCAGGCTCGTTTCCAGTGAGAGTTGGACTCCGCCAAGGTTGCCCTTTGTCACCGATTCTGTTCATAACTTTTATGGACAGAATTTCTAGGCGCAGCCAAGGTGTTGAGAGGATCCGTTTTGGTGGCCTTAGAATCGCTTCTCTGTTTTTTGCAGATGATGTGGTCCTATTGGCTTCATCAGATCGTGATCTACAGCTTTCGCTGGAGCGGTTTGCAGCCGAGTGTGATGCGGCCGGGATGAGGATCAGTTCCTCCAAATCCGAGGCCATGGTCTTGAGCCGGAAAAGGGTAGCATGCCCTCTCCGGGTCGGGGAGGAGGTCCTGCCCCAAGTGGAGGAGTTTAAGTATCTCGGGGTCTTGTTCACGAATGAGGGAAAACTGGAGCGTGAGATCGATAGGCGGATAGGTGCAGCATCCGCAGTGAAGCGGGCGCTGTACCGGTCTGTCGTGGTGAAGAGAGAGCTGAGTCGAAAGGCAAAGCTCTCAATTTACCGATCGATCTACGTTCCCACCCTCATCTATGGTCATGAGCTTTGGGTTGTGACTGAAAGAACGAGATCTCGGATACAAGCGGCTGAAATGAGTTTTCTCCGCAGGGTGTCTGGACTCTCCCTTACACCAAAAATACACTACATGCGGTCCGGCTCCGTTCCGCAGGTCGTAGCTGAGTGAGTTCAATTTCCACTGCCTCCGCTGCGCTCAGGTCCGCCTGGATGCGCCGCTCCAAGACGCATGCGCGGGAATTACGAGATCGCGCGATAAATCAAGTGATAAGTAAGTCAGAACAAAACAATTCATTCGGTAGAAGGAGATCAACAGTAGAGACTGCCTCGCTGTCTGATTGTTTTGATCTTCTCTCGTAAATGAGCGACAGGAAGTGATTTATTACATTTCAGAATAAAATACTTTATTTATTTATTTATTTCTTGTATTGCGTTTGTAGGCGTAGTCATAGTCATAAATATAATAGTTTAGTCATAGAATAGTCATAAATGATAGTTTGACAGCATTTTTGTACAAATAAATCCGTATAGAGCTAGGATTAGTCCGCCCGTGGTGATTTTATTTTGTAAATACGGAAGTTGTGCTCGTTCCTTTTCCTGTTGGTGCGACGTAATCTTCAAAAGTTGACTCCGGCACAGCTCCGTCGTCCGGCAGAAATAGAAAAATTTCTAATTTTGACGGACTGCCGTCCGCTCTCCGCAGCTCGCCGCCGCCGTGCGGAGCCAGTGTAAATTCTGTCATTGATTATAATGGGTGCGTATTTGCTGCGGAGGTCGGACCGGAGCGGGGCGGAGCCAGAACGCATGTAGTGTATTTTTGGAGTTAGAGATAGGGTGAGAAGCTCAGTCATCCGGGAGGGACTCGGAGTAGAGCCGCTGCTTCTCCACATCGAGAGGAGCCAGTTGAGGTGGCTCGGGCATCTGGTTAGGATGCCTCCTGGACGCCTCCCTGGTGAGGTGTTCCGGGCATGTCCCACCGGGAGGAGACCCAGAGGAAGACCCAGGACACGCTGGAGGGACTATGTTTCTCGGCTGGCCTGGGAACGCCTTGGGATTCCCCCAGAGGAGCTGCTCCATGTGGCTGGGGAGAGGGAAGTCTGGGCCTCCCTACTGTAAGGGGTTAATGGAGGTCAATATTAATACTGACCTCTTTACCTTAATTAATTTACTTATTCAGATTGAATAGTAAATATTCACGGATTCTGTTCTTTTTCAGTTTACCCAATATTTCTGTGATCTTTATGATGGATAAATAAACAGAGCCATTAAGTGACAATGGACATTAACTTAGTTTGGTATGCCAGGCGACACTACCATTTATTTAAAATAAATCAACTAAATTAACACCATTACACTTGATTGACATGATTTCACTTTCTTTCAATTCAGATACGTCAGCACACTTAAATTTAACACAACAGACATAAATACTAGATGTTAAACATATTTAGTCTGTGGGCTCTTTAACTTAAAAATAGTTTCCAGCTTAGATTGAGAGGGGAAAGAGTAGGAGGAAAGATTTAAGAAGAAGTTATCGTGAGCATGATACCAGAGTGACACTTCTCATCCGACTTCTGCTAAAATCCAGGTACGTTTTGTAAACAGCTCTTTACCTTTTGACGACAGCCCGGTAAGAGGGAAGACCTTGTAGCCTTTCAGATGCACGGATCCTTGTGGGAACCAGTACAATACCTTCAAGCAGGGTTCTGGTTTACGTTTCCAACGTCTCCTGGTTTTGCGTTGGTCATCAGAGAATATGTCAGCTTCAGGCCTCTGACTTCAAGATAAACTTATTCCAAGAAGGAATAAACAAAGTTCTTGATCTTACGCTTGTTCGAAGTGGACTCATAACAGCAAGTCATCAGTCCTTAGCTGAAGACGAAGGTCGTTAGCTCTTGACCAAACGTATCCAGCTCCTTGGGAAAGTTCACATCTCTTGGAAGTTCCCAGCAACTCTGAAGCGTTTCAGCCAAAAAACTTAGGACTTAAAGCAGGATCCAAGAGAGGAGTTCATTTGTCTTATCAGACCCAAGGTTACAACCAGCAGCAGAGAGAGATTTGTTTAGGAACAGACAGAGAAGCTGGAGCCTTGTTCATGAAAAACAACGGATTAACCTGTCTTCTGACTTTCTAAACAAAACCGTCTGGTCTATGTGACCCGAGATTTCAACTTTGACACAGCAGTGAACACAGTTTAACTCTTACAGAATAACACAGCTTAAAAGCACACATCATGAAAATGACAAAAGTTATTCTTTTGATCACATCAGAATAAAATCAAAGATAGAAATAGTCTCTTTTGGTGACTATATTTATCAGATTACAGCTAAATGAATGATTTTGTAGTAAATGTCTTGCTTTACTGAGAGGTCAGTAAAGGTCATCACTGGACAGTTCAAAAACCTTAGTTTGACCCTGGGTAGGTCCATTACACTACTTAGGCTGCTACCCCCGCGACCCGACCCCGGATAAGCGGAAGAAAATGGATGGATGGATGGATGGAAAAGCCCAGCACCCCCAAAACATTCATGCTGGGTACGCGACACTATGTCATTCCTCCAGCTTGAAGCAGTAAGAAGTACAGTCCAAAATACAGCTGAAAAGTTTCAGAAGATATGGCAACCTTTCTTGGAATACTATGAAAAAATATTTGATGCAAACTCCTTGGAATAGAATTAATTTGACCTCATCTCTGCCCTTTTCCCTCCTTCTTTCTTTACTTTTTTCTAACTTTTCTGATGTTTATGCTTGTCCTTTTAGTAATTCTTTAAAAACCACCGTGTGGTGGAACTGGGTTAAGTAAGACTGATATAAGAGGTATGTATAGTTTGAAGAATATGAAACCCCTGTATCATGGGAGGACTTGTGGACTTGCTGTTCTGTTTGTTTGTTGTTCTGTATAATCAAAACAATAAAAATACTTTGAAAAAAAAAAGAAAAAAAGAAAATAAAATATCCCCTTTATAGTTCTGCCTTTTCTGACTTCCGTTCTGAACGAGCTGTTTATGATAATGAGCTATGAAGGCCACGCCCTTCAAAAATCTGTTTACATTAACTCCGCCCTCCAAAGGGGACCCTGAGTCAGACCCAGAGGCAGACGCCATTTTGGGCAGGGCAAATGAGGCGCTGACGCGTCGCGTAGGCCGTTGAGAAACATCCATAAGTTCACCCTCCATGTTAAAAACTCTTCGTCTGACTCTTCGAAAACAAGCAATAAGGCTGCAGAGTAACACACTGGCTGCTAACTGCTATACACGCTCTCTCTAGCGGGGACCGCTTTTTTTGACGGACCACATCCGGCGCTGACCGGATATGGTCCGTGAGCAGTCGTCCGGTTGATTTAAGAGCCCGTAAATAAGTTTTTTCGTTTTTACTGATAGATAATTAGTTATTAGCGGTACTGCATTTTAACAACAACGAAACATCGAACTCTGAGATGAACTCAGGAAAAACAACCGTGACGTCTTTTATACTGAAGTGGGTGGAGCATCACCAGGGGTTGCTAGGTGAGGGGCTGGACTCAGGTTGGGGTGGGTTGTCCTACGGCTTGTGACATCACAAGCACCAGGATTTGAAAATGAGACATTTATATCACTGAAAAATAAATATACTTAGAGTAAATATACCACTGGGTGCATTTTTTTGGCCCTAGGACAGTTTTTTAAAGAAGTACATAACCAAAGTTGAGTAAAAAAACATTAAAAAGTGAATTTTGCATCTTTGGTCCCCTTTAACATGCTTCAGGTAAAAGTCATTTACTAACCTAATTTAATGAGGACATAAATAGGAAAGATTGTGACAACCAAAAAATTAACAACCAACAACAGCAGCAAGCCAAATACAGCAGAACATTTTGCTAACAATGCGCTGCTCCGAGTCAACAGATGCATTAAAAAACTTAAGACTTATCTCTTCAGACAGGCTTTTGGTTAATTTTGTACATTGATTTTAGAGTTTGTTATGTTTTACCTTTTTGTATAGTACTTCTGTGATTTTATGATTTTATTTTTCCTTTTGTAAAGCACTTTGTGACTCTCATGTCTGTGAAATGTGCTATATAAATAAAACTTACTAACAGTAAAAACTCATTTCTTAAATGTTTTGCCAGAAATTTTTGAATAAAGTAGATGCCATTTCCTGCATTCTGGTGTATTTTAACAAGTTGTTAAACATCTATGTTTACCTACATGTAAACACTTGATTCAATAACTATTTTAGAGACATCTAACAAAATAAAGTCAAGTCCTGTGGACAGATTAAAAAATTGTTTAAATTATTATTGATCATGCATCAGGATATTTTAGAGACACCTCATTCAACTAGTTCATACAGACATCATCCTGTTTTTAAACTCACTCCTGTGGCTAAGATAATGAAATTAATGTGACACTTTATCACAGTGACTTTAGGGGTGCAATTGACTTTTAATTTGTTAATTTTTATTAAGTTTTATTTGTAACACAACATACCATTTTACTAAACAATGGTGACACTCAACTGCACATATAAAAATATTAACTTTACCCAATGAACAGGTGACATTTTAATAACCACCAACAGTGAATTTAGGAGGGGCTTTTTACAGTTTTCTGATTTAGTGATACACACCGTGGTGAAGTTACAGGTAGTTTACGACTCGGTTCAGCGTGGTTCTCCCGTGTCGTGTCGTCACTTTTCAAAACTGCATGTTGTGCAGTTTTTTTTTTAAATCTCTGTGAAGCTTCAAGAGCTCCCACACATTGGAGGAGTTGGGTCGAACAGTTTTCTCTGTTACTTCCGCCTCCCTCGCGCTCTGTTGAACCTCCGCAGCAAGACTCGCGCTGCGGAGGTAGTTTTTTTTTTTTTTTTTACAGATTTCGCTGTAGTCTCTTCCCCTCAGTCTATCCTGAGGTTGTGATTGGCCAAATGACGCGTTCCACCAAAGATGTTTTATTGTCGACAGATGCATTGCTGTTTCTTGAAATCCAGTCAGGGGGAAATTATGCATTCTAATGTGCCACGGGTCTGACACCCCCCCACCCTCGAAAACAAAAACTCATCGGATCTACACAAATCGCGTAAATGATATATTTTGCTTTGAAAACGGCGAATTTCACCGAAAGGTGACTAGTTTGCAGGTATGATCATTGTTGCAAAAATCTTCAGATCTCCACCTCCTTCCACACAGCCCCAATTGTCCAACATCAGCATCTCTTAACACAATTTTTCATCCGATCATGCTCATTCACTGCTATTCAGTCCCACAATAAATTCATTACTTCAATGTCATTACACTTTGTCTCCAAGGGGCCACAGTCCTCCTCATTCTTGCAAAACTCCCCAGCCTGCACACACTCCCACACTGTCCACAGAATTATAATTCACGTAGGCTGCATGGATGCATCCTGTCATCACTCCAAAACCACCAGAACTGAGTTGAACAAACTTCTGGAATTTCTCAACACCTGTGGCAAGTTAAGAGTTTATAATCTGTAGGACAAAACTTATAATAATAATAATAATAATAATAATAATAATTCTTTATTCATTTCATATCCTAAAAACAAATTAATTATATATTTACAACAATTATATTTACAACACATGTTGGTGAAGGAAACAGAGGGGATGAGGAAGTGATGGGTAGGTTTGGTGTCAAGGAAAGAAACCAGGAAGGACAGATGGTGGTAGATTTTGCCAAGAGAATGGAAATGGCTTAATGCTGCGTTCCAGTAACCTCGTATTGTGGGAATTTCCAAGGTCCCAGTGGTGGATTTAAACCGGAACGCCCGCTCCAGTGGGGAACTCCCATTCGTGAAGTGGGGCAATTTTTTCGGCCCCCAGTTTATCCCAGTGACGTATTCAAAATGGCGGCTACTCGCGTCTTCAGTAAGTGAACTCCTTAACTTTTACTAAAATAACAGTTGTAAAATGTTGTTGTGTGTTTTTTAATCACACACACAGCTTAAGCGTATGCTTGTGAACACAGATCACATTAAAAACCTGTGTTTAGTTGCATGGCATGCGGCGTACGGCTGTTTTTGTCGTTGTTTGGATCACAACAGTTCTGTAGGCCAGCGGCAGCGACTTTCATTCGCCACATTTTATTATTTAGCACATTAAAAAAGTAACTATTAGTTATGAATTTTATTTTAAAATATATATTTTTTACCCTTGTTTTCTTTGGCGCTGTGGCTTATTTTGTTAGCCAACCCAGAACTAAACACACATTGTTTGTTGAACTGACTATAAATTAGCACTAAACTGTGGTTAAAAAAATATATATTTGGTTTCCAAAGATCCGTGTTTAGAAACATTCTATAATCCTGTATGATATTTATGTGTTAGGACGTGTATATTTGTGTAGTAAGTGTGTGTTTGTGTTTGTTTTCAGTCTACCTCGACCAGTACAACAACATGTTTGTTGATGAGCAGAGAACAACACCATTTTCTGGCAGCCTGTATCGCAGTGCAGGGGATTTGTCCTGTTTGTACATTGATGCAAACCTCACTATGAAAGTTGAGCTTATCCAACCTGCACAGGACAGCACAGCTGGTAAGATTTAGTAGAAATAAGTTTTAATGCAAACCAAACCAATTACTGTATAATGAATTTAACAATACTGTGTTTTTTTCTTTTAAAATGATTTTTTCAGAGAACTGTGAAGACTCTCCATCAACCAGCAGCCACGCAGAGTCCCCCATCCGTGTGAATGACAGTTTTAATAAAGAGCAGACACTGTTCTTGATTGAACACATGCGTGAGAATGTAAAAGACAATGGTGAACTGCCAAGAAACCTGTCCGAGCTGAATGCCAGGCTGCGAAAGGTAAAAAAATAACAAAAAATTGATGTGGATTGAGACTGCAGCTCAGCTCACAGAGCAGTTTCATGAGACTTTTAATCCAGACTTTTATACTTTTATACTACTATGGAAAACTACTATGCAAAAAACTCAGGACAGTACTAAACTTTTATTATTTCATTTTATGCTTTTTATTAATTGTTTAGTGTTTAAATGGTTACTGTTGCACAGAGGGACTGAGAGAGAAATGCAATTTCAATCCTGTGTATGTCCTGTACATATTGCAGTTTTGATAATAAAGTTGACTTTGACTTGACTTGTTTATTTTGCTCAGGTTCGGCCCAGTAAAAACGGTTGGTTTTCAGTGCCTTTGATTGTATGAATTTTGAAATGCTGTTCTGTTGCACATTTTGTAATTAAAACTGAAACTTTCAGACAACTGAGATTTGTTTTCAGTATGAACTATTTGCTTGCAAAGGTTAAAATAGAAACTATTTTGTATAAACTAGTTTAATAGTATTGAAACTATTTTGCATTACTAGCTACAGAGCAAATCGTGTAACATTTTATTACCCTACAATACACAAAAGGTACGTTTCC
>JBBPBX010029287.1:0-31105 GCA_038048925.1 Garcialebias charrua | reverse complement strand
TATATATATATATATCAGAGTCAGATAATCTTTATTGTCATTTGCACCACATGTGGAACATGTGATTAAACGGGATTATGTACACAGGGTCTGACGCTCGATAATCCAGGTACCAAATCCAATAATTCTCAGTCAGGTCATCTGGACGTTGATGCCCTCTGGTTGGAGGGTGAAACGTTTCTATAAGAAAAGAAACTGTCCAGATGACCTGACTGAGAATTATTGGATTTTGTACCTGGATTATTGAGCATGAACTTTCTTGTATTCCACTCTCTAAATGCCTAGAGTAACACGTGTCAGAATTACTTATTACTTAATAAGGGCGGCTGTGGCGTAGTGGTACTGGCAGTCGTCCCCCGATCGGAAGGTTCGAATCCCGGTTCCCCACACCATGTGTCATTGTGTCCCTGGGCAAGACACTTAACCCTGAGTTGCTCCTGGTAGGACTGGAAAGCGCCTTTCATGGCAGTCTGCCGCTACCGGTATATGAATGTGTGTATGAATGGGTGAATGGTTGGTATTGTAAAGAACTTTGGGGCCCCTCATAGAGGGCTGGAAAGCGCTATATAAATAAGCTCCATTTACCATTTACTCATAACATTTAAGCATTTTTTTTTGCTGATTTTTCACAAAATCCTTCCAACTGCAAAACGATTGTAAAGTAAATTACCGACAATGTTGTCAGAGGAAAAGGAGGTGCAGGAAAGCGACGTTGCACATTGGGACAAATTGAGGTTGCTGATTGGGCAGTTGCTGACGAGCCAACTGGATTGATTGATGGATGGCTTCATGTCAGATGCTAATATAAGGTTTGCTTCTAATGCAAGTCAATGGTTGCCCACTCTACAAGTCTTCAGGTGTACTTCCCTCTTGTCATGGATTTGATGGACCAAATCACTCGTAGTCTAATGGGGGGGTTGAATTTTGAGAGGCATAATTCATAATTTTCCTTCTGGAAATGGTGGATATACAGTACTTTATTTTCGATATATTGCTTAAAATGATAGTTTCCTCAATGATTTATTGATTTGATGATTTTGACTGAGACATTTTCCCCCGAAATTTGGTCGTCTAACTCCCCCAAGATTTCCATTCAAGACTATTTGACAACATTTTTGAGGTTTGACCAGATATATCAGCAATAAAGTCATCATTTCTCCTCATAAGGTGATTCTAGTCTAAACCTCTGACATCCAAGGAATGCTGGGCCTTTAATCTTTAGTGGTTTAATTAGAAAAATAATCCCGTTCCTCTGAGGTTTTATCAAGAAAAAATGCTGCAACACAAATAGGTTTTAAAGAAATGCTTCGGTCTTTGTTTGTGTGTGTAGATCTGAATTATTTAAAGATACTTCATGAAGATTAAACTGCCCTGTCCTTTTGGGTATTCTTGTTACATACAGGGAGAAACTATATTTTCCACAGTGCATCTCTCGTGTTTCTCCTACAGTTCTCTGCATGACGCCTCAGATATTTACTGCAGGAAAACACACAGTTACATTTAAAATGTTGCAGTAAGATGATAGAAATCACATCTGTGGAAACGAGGAACTGAATTTACTTTAACAAATTAAACTCCATCATTGACGAGGAAGTGGAGAAAAACGGTCTGGTGTGTGTGTTGGTGTGTGTGTGCTGCCTCCTGCTGCTGCTCTCACAGTGTGAGCACAAGTTCCCTGCTTTCTTTGTCAGTTATACGCTACATCACAGCATCCTAAAGAGTCTCACCCGCTCTGACATGAAGCTGACAGCCTGTCCGTCAATCACAGCAGCTGTCAATACACACCGAGTGTTTGCGTCCAAACACTAAACCTTAGATCGATGTGTCAGGGCACTCCTCATAAAACTCTGTGATTTACTGAGCTGACAACTGGTCTAACAATAAAACTGACATCTAGATATGTAGCTTCACACACACACACACACACGGACGCGCACACACACACACACACACGGACGCACACACACTTTCAGTGAAATTATTTCATTCCTAATGAACGACCATCTTATTCCCAAGAGATGGTAGCATGGAACTGGATTGATGGACTGTTACTTTCTCTGCTGTAATGAGGGAGTTGCTCCGGTATTTTCTGATGAAGATAAAGCTGAGCTGAATGCTCTCCGTGTCCTGGTCTGTTGTGTAACACGAAACAGGGCAGAAACACATCATGACCAACACTGTTTATTGATGAACTTCAGATCTTTTGATTAAACTGTGTCATATTAGAAAAAAAAAACATGTATCATTCAAATGAAATAGTTTGGTCAAAGTTTGTTTTGACGTGAACAACTAACAAAGTGAGAAAACTGAGCGTTTTACAGCAGAAAACGCAGCCACATCGCCTCAGTGTCACCATGACTTGGGTTTTGTGATATTTTCTTATGTCCTAATAAATTTGATTACGATCAAGTAAAACTTGTAATATCATGTACTGAATATGCTGGAGTACAGTGTTGAAATGAACGGGCAGAATCGAACAGTTTAAACAAATAATTATAATTCATCATTGGTGAGTCATGTTTTCTGTCAGCAGGGCTCTCGTGTGGTCCTCTGGCTTTTTGGAGAGAACATTTGTAGCACTGATGTTTTTGAGCAGGTTTAAAATTCAAGCTGCGAGACAAGCGAGCCTCTGGACTCAAACAGGGACAAACGTTTTGAGACATTTTGGAGACATCTTCATTAACGCTGTTGGTCAACAAGTCACCAGAACTCTCAGCCCAGAGCAACAATACCTTAATTTAAAAATAATTTATTTAGCCAGAGGGAAATTAAATGTTGTTGTAACTCATCATCCTGGTTTCATTAAAGCGTTGTTCTAGATGCTGATGGCTGTGGGCAGGAAGGATCTTTTGAAGTGGCCTGTCTTACAGTGAATCTGAAGAAGCCTCTGACTGAAGACACTCTGTTGTTGTATGACAGTCTGATGAAGAGGATGCTTGTCTATAATGTTCTTCATTTTATGAAGAATCCTTCTTTGTACAATACAGCAAACCCCCTAGTTACGACTCATTCGACCTACGAACAACGGGACCTACGAACGTATCATATTTAATAAAAATATGAAATTACTGTATTAAAAAAAATTAAAAAAATAAAAAACATTGTGTTTAAATGTTCTTAATTTCATGTGTACATCACTTTGTTGCAGATGTGGTTGTTTTAAAGGCTTTATAAATAATAATTATGATAAAAATGATCATTTCTGATCATTTTTGAGCAATCTTGGGCAGCAGGAAGTAGGTCTTCAGTTTACACGGTCACAAATTAATGTAGAACACCGGACGCCATTTTAGGTTCAGTCACGGGGGTCTCCGGTCACAAATTAATGTAGAACACCGGACGCCATTTTAGGTTAGCTGCCGGGAGCCGGCCTTTGAACACTGGTGACCAGGATGGCCTCATATGGATTAATTACTAGCTGGAAACGTCTCTGTGAACTTTGTGGATGTCTCAGGCAGCAGCGGATTTATCGCCGATCGTGCCAGGCCGCCGCGCGAACACCTCCGGCCTGGCTAGCTCCAGAAGCTAACACGGGAGCTAACACGGGAGCCGGCCTTTGAACACTGGTGACCAGGATGGCTTCATATGGATTAATTACTAGCTGGAATCGCTCTGTGAGCTCTGTGGACGTCTCAGGCTGGAGCAGCAGCTGCAGATTGATCGCCGATCGCGCCGCCGCTCCAACACCAGCCCATGGCCTGGCTAGCAGAAGCTAACACAGGCCTTGAGCAGCTGCCGTGGTTAGCTTGCCGGCCGCCGCGCTGCTCGGCCCGACAACAATCAACGCATGGCAACCTAAGATGTCGGCTTTGACCATCTCAAAGTAAGAAAATATATTTTTATTTATTCTGTAAATGTGAATAGCAATGTTTAACATTACAGTACACTACTGTACATGCTTAAATGTGTGTGCGCGTTCCGTTAGCGGTATTTCCGTTAGCGGTATTTCACCCCCTAGCTACGGCAGAATCGAGCTGCGAACCGTTCTTATCTCCCTAACTTGTTCGTAAATCGGGGGTTACCTGTAATCTCCAAAGGTTCTAGAGGAGTCCCCAGCCTTCTTTATGAGCTTCCTGATCATTTTTAAGTCACTTGCTCTGGTGCTGCTACCCCAGCAGATGATGGCAGAAGAGACAGCTCTCTCTACAACAGACTTATAGAAGATATGCAGCATATTGCTGTAAACACTGAAGAACTTCAGCTTCCTCAAGAAGTACAGTCTGCTTCTTGTAGATGGCTTCACTGTTGCATTTCCAGTCCAGTCTGTTGTCCAGGTGAACCCCAAGATTTTAAGACTTCTCCACCTAGATTTGGGGCTGTATTTACGGTATTGAGTTTTAAGATGTTAATCTGCTGCTCCTTGTTGTTAAAAATACCTTGTTGTCAAGGTTACATGTCATAACAAATGTCCAAAAGTGAAAGGTTTCAGAATCAGAATCAGAATAAGCTTTATTATCATTCCACCGAGATACAACGAGAACATGTACATATAGTCATCCGAAAGGTGGACGGAGTGCACAAAGCTGCTGCTATAAAGCGCTGCCTTTTTAATTCTTATTCAGAATAAGATTTTTAGATAGAAAAAGGGACAAAGCATGATGAGAGAGGTAGTGACATTACAAAAATATCTCTTCACACCTTGTCCTTACAGGGCAAGATTGAAGACAAAACCTCTGTAAGACAAAACCTCTGCCAGCTAAAGCACATTTATGAACATGTTACATATGCATTTACAAACTAGGCAGTCCGTGAAGCCTTAGATAGTCCATTGTCCTGATAAGATGGTGGTAAGCTGGCACAGTTCTAATACATAGTTCCCACGTGACGTCACATAAGAGGTATTTCGGGTTTTCCGCCATTTTGGTTGGTAATACTTCCTTTCCTGACCACTAGTGGCAGCGTAGGTTACTGGCTGTGTAATATCAACCGGAAGGATTTGCCCTCCACAACATCAAGAATACGCTCCGATCACTTCTAGTCAGGTAAACAAAGATTCTATGTGAATAATTTTGCGAAACTGTGTGTGTTTGAACAGTTTTTTCAGTTTCTTGCTCTTCTGTTACTGTCTGTTACTGACGTTAGCTTAGCAACGCTATGCTAATGCTAACCTCCACTTCGTAACACTCACGGGAACAAGGTGTCCCACCCGTGTTTATCCTAGACTCTTTGTTGTTAGGAAGCTGCTTGTTAATGATTTATTTTGAACCTTTATTTACCCTGTGACATCAGGCTGATACACACACGTTAATGACAGATAAACTGTCTCAAACTGAGACAGGTAATGCAACAAGCAAAACTCACAACAAAGAGCAGATCCGAGAGCTGCTCAGAAAATGTCACGGTGTGATTCCACAAAAACAAACTTTGCATGAATAAAAACCTGTTGTATATAAAAACTTTTTTTCTTTTTGTCCTCTGCAGCTAATCCTACTGATAGGGTGTTACTGAAGCTGGTCCTGAGTCTGCTGCAGCTCTGCAAACTAGCTGCCAGTCATCCTGGAGGAAATGACATTTTAGGTACACAATGTGTTAGTTGTTTAAAAAATGTCCACCCTCTTTCAGTCCATTTCAGGCTTTAATGTTTCAAGACATAATAAAAATGATCTGGTCATTAACAGGTTCTTAATACTGCAAATGCTGCACCAATCCGTCTGTCAAGCTCACGCTCCATTCTTCCGTCACTCGTGACCAGAACCCCACACTGAAGTTGACAGCCACACTTACCGGTACGATAGCTGTTAGGTGCAACTGTATTTATTTTTTATACTTTGAGTAGCAAACTTGGAGTCTTATTTTAAACTTTGTGATGCAAAAAATGACAATGTTTACTAATCTTTTCATTTTTTTAAGGTACAGATGAGTGAATAGTTCGTAGACCCGGGTCCAGTCTCAGATCCGGAGGGGTTGGCTGCTCCAGTCGGATGGTCCCACATGATGAGAAATCTGTTCATTTGTTTAAAATCAGAAACTGCGCTCGGATGCATCGTTTCTTGTTGAAGAGTGTTTTGATTAATCATTTCATTAAAATATATAAAATCACCCACAGTTCTCATATTGTATTCAGTTTAAATTGTTTTGAATTTATAATTATAGCTTTTATTCTGAACTTTATCAGTCTACTACTGGAGGATGAACAGGAACATGCATGTTTTTATGTTTTGTACATGTTAATAATTAACACTAAACTGGTAAGTTAAGTTGCCAATTAAGAACAATCACTACATGTAGGTTTTATTTATGTGCAGTAGAACTTCTCATTATTGGACATTAAACAACAACTTAATTATTGAAATAAACAAGGTGAAACTTGGTACAACTGTTTTATTCAAACTAAAGGTAAGCACACGTTCATTTAGCAATGTGTGTTTTCACAGCAACACCAAATGTATTTGAAAAGCAGATTCATCCATCTTTCATCCATCCAGCTTCATCGATCTCCTGGGACTCAGCATCTTACACAGAAAGAGAAAACAAAATGCTTTCAGGGTTTAAAGCAATATTTAACTAATGGATTACGGTAAAAGGAGTTACCAAATTGTAACTTTTCACCACTAACTTTATTAACAAAGGCAAATCACAGTGGAAAATAAATATCTGACATTTACTGAGAAACGTTAATACTATGACTGAGAAATAATTATAAATAATTTATTTTGTTAACACTAATTTAAGTATGAAAGGCAGTCATAGGCTAAATAAATAATGTAATGTGAGAAATATCAGCCATCCTTACTAACAAGCTCATCAGTTAAGCTGAAGCAACGATCTTTAATATCTATGCTTTAAAGTAGCACAGATAAAAAAATAAAAAAGTAGCACAGATTAGCATAGCCGATGTAGCTTTTACTAAAGTACACATGGCTGATATTTACTGTGGCACAAGTTACATTAGCTAAGCTATTCTTTGTTATGTTAAAAATCGGTTATATTTACTGTAGCTCAAGCTACGTAGCTTAGCACGCAGTAAACAACACCATTAGCAAAGAGCTAGCTTAGCTGCTATAGCTACGAGGGACGTCACATCTACGTGTAATCACTTACTCTGCCATTCACCAGAACTGTTATTAACATGAAGACAGCAATGACGAGCTCTGGACGTCCTTCACAACTCTGTTACTGGATCTTAAGCATCCATCCATGAATTTAAAGCTGCGAATCTGCTCCGTTGTGGACACTCAGAGTAACTTCTTCGTGACAACTTTTTGCCCTTCTCCACCAGGGGGCAATACCGCTTCGTCTGACATGATTTATTTCTCCAACTCACAACTTGTTGCCCTTCTCCACCAGGGGGCAGTACCGCTTCGTCTGACATTTATTCCTCCAACTCAACTCCAACCACAGCGCCTTGGTCAAGAGTAGCTCTGGTTGATCGCGTCGGTTTATCCTACTAAAATGGCGGAAATTCCAGAATTCTAGAATTCTAGTCACGTGTGTGGGAACTATGTATAAGACTCCACAGAAGCGTGTGTGTGTGAGGGGAGCGAGGCGGGTTGCGATAGATGAAGCTTTTTCTTAGTTTACACATTTCCCAGGAGAAATTGATAAGTCGGCTTGTTCCGAGGCCAGTTGGGGAGAGATTCAGAAAAACCACAATTGTTGATTTATTTAGGCAGACTATTCATCAGCCTTGAGCCTGTACTGATAACTTCCAAGGTCCGAAATGATCAGATTAGAAGTGCATTCCACTGGTCTGTGCTGACGAGCTTCTTCAAGATGCAAAAAAGCTAAGTCTGGTCCTCTGGACATTCAAAAAACAAAACAAAACAAAGCAAAAAAACTGTAGAAGTTGGGGAAGTCTTTCGGACGAAAGACGAAACGTTTCTACAGTTTCTTTGCTTTGTTTTGTTTTGTTTTTTGAATGTCCAGAGGACCAGACTTAGCTTTTTTGGATTTTTCTACCTGGATTATTGAGCATGCATCAGGGTATTTTGAACCACTTTGGCCAGGATTGCCTCAAACTTGTTAGAGAGTTTGAGAAAACAGCTAGGAAGAGGGCGGACTACAGGAACCACTTGCGATTCAACCTTAGATGCAGACAAAGTGGCATCATTCCCAAGAGCCTGGAACTGAAATCGTCGGTCAACGGGCACCGGGCAAGCAAGATCCTTCAGAAGGCACAGACGCAGCTGCTGAATGAACGGGTGAGACAGACCAATTTTACTATTGAGACCTTGAAGGCCAAAGAAGAGCACATTAAACAAAAACTAACAACGTTCCTAGATCAGACCACACTTCAGCAAGTGATGGACTGTACAGATCAGGCACGCTTAGCACAGCATGTCAAGTCCAAGACTCGACAACAAAACAAATTTAACTTACTGATAACTCGTCAACACCATCACAATTCTAATAACAACACATTCAGTGTAGGACAACACTCCACTACACAGCTACATGCCAGGGAGACAGAAAATTGGGTGAAGAATTTATCTGACAGACAGCTCACCCAGCCGGAGACAGAGATTCTTGCCAGGGGACTAAACTTTGCAGTGGCACCAAGTAGAGTTCCGTTGGTAGAGATGATCACAGCCACTGAGTCAGCCATCCGTAACAACAAAATTAAAGATTTTGAAGCCGAACAACTCAGAGTCAAAGTTTCAGCCTGTCTCAGTAATGCCAAACCACCACCTTCCAACATCAGTAGAGAAGAGAGGGATGCACTCACCACTCTTAGCAAAGACAAAAACATCATAATTCTCCCAGCAGACAAAGGAAGGTGCACAGTGATTTTGAACCAGAAAGACTATCATGAGAAAGTTATGTCACTCCTTAGTGACTTAACCACTTATGAACCGCTGAAAAGAGATCCAGGAAGTGGTTACAAGAAGAAGTTGATAGATTGCCTGAAAATTTTGAAGCAGGACAAGGCTATTGACAATATTCTGTACCACAGACTGTACCCAGGGGAGGCCACGCCAAGTCTGTATGGTTTACCCAAAATCCACAAACAAGGTGTACCTTTAAGACCAATTGTTAGCATGATTAACTCGGTCACTTACAATGTTTCCAAATATCTGGCATCTGTACTCATCCCTTTAGTTGGCAGCTCAGAACACCACATACAGAACACCATGGACTTTGTGGATAAGGTGAGGGATGTCATCATGGAGACTGATGAAACAATGGTCTCTTTTGATGTCACATCACTCTTTACGTGCATTCCTGTTGATGAAGCAGTAGAGGTGGTCTGTTTAAGGTTAAAATCAGACACCACTCTGAGCAACAGGACCACACTTTCCACAGAACAACTGTGTCAACTCTTGAAACTGTGCCTGCAGTCAACCTACTTCACATATGGGGAGCAATATTATAGGCAGAAACATGGGTGTGCTATGGGGTCTCCAGTTTCTCCTATTGTTGCCAACCTGTACATGGAGGAGGTAGAAAAGAGAGCTTTGACATCCTTTTCAGGGAGACCACCAAGTCATTGGTTCAGGTATGTTGACGACACCTGGGTTAAAATTAAATCTCAGGAAGTCCAACATTTCACTGATCACATCAACTCTGTGGATAAATATATCAAGTTCACACGAGAAGATGTAAAAAATGGCAGGTTGGCTTTCTTGGACTGTGAGGTCTCAGTTTCTGATAGAGGAAATTTGCAAACTGAGGTGTACCGCAAACCCACCCACACAGACCAGTATTTACAGTTTGACTCCCATCACCCTCTGGAGCACAAGTTAGGAGTCATCAGGACTCTGTACCACAGAGCAGACAGCGTCCCCACTAACTCAGGAGCCAGACAGAAGGAGAAATCACACATAAAACAGGCTCTAGAGAAATGTGGATTTCCTAACTGGGCCTTCCTGAAAGCAGAGAAGAAACCCAAGCAGGACTCTAGCCAGCCATCAAGTGAAAAGAAGGAACCCAGACCCAGACCAGTAGTCATTCCGTATGTTGCGGGAGTTTCAGAGACATTGAGACTTTTAATTTCTAAACACAATGTCCCAGTGGCTTTTAAACCCCAAAATACATTACGACAAAGACTGGTTCATTCCAAAGATCCAGTCCCCCGGCACAAACAGAGTAATATTGTGTATGCTGTTCAGTGTCAGGAGGGTTGCGATCAGTCTTACATCGGGGAAACTAAACAGCCACTGGCCAAAAGGATGGCCCAGCACAGAAGATCAACATCATCAGGTCAGGACTCTGCAGTTTACACTCATCTCCAGGCCAGTGGTCACACTTTCAGGGATGAAGATGTTCACATCCTTGATAGAGAGGAAGAATGGTTTGAGAGAGGAGTAAAGGAGGCCATCTTTGTGAAAAGAAACTGTCCATCATTAAACAGGGATGGAGGCCTCCGGGTTCAACTGTCCTCCACTTACAATGCTGTTATTGCTAGTATCACTCAGCCTTCTGTGAATAGCAAACAACCATCAGGGTATTAACGATACATCGTCAGGCTGATGGTCCTCCTTGATCATGCGAGCAGCTGGTTTCGGCTGTCATCAGCAAACTGGTTGATCCACTGAGGGAGGGTGCTATTTATAAGACTGAGCTGAGCACAGCTTCTCAGACTGAGGAAGTCTTTCGGACGAAAGACAAAACGTTTCTACAGTTTTTTTGCTTTGTTTTGTTTTGTTTTTTGAATGTCCAGAGGACCAAACTTAGCTTTTTTGGATTTTTCTACCTGGATTATTGAGCATGCATCAGGGTATTCTTCAAGATGGTGTTTCATGCTGACGAGTCCTAAAGCCACAGGTGGCATGCGATTCAAATCACTTCCAACTTGCGGTTTTGCTCGTAAATCAGCTGATTTGAGTCCTCCAGCATGAACCAGACCGTCACATAGACAGCAGCTTGTCAAGGTCCAAATTAGCTGCGGTCATCTTCTTTGTATCTTGATAAGGCAGGATCCAAACAATTCCCAACACAAGAAATCTGCTATCATAAACCCAATTATTGGCAATTTCAGCATTCTCAGTCAATAGCAGAGGTAGACACATCCCCCCAGAGATATATCCAGTTGCACATCTCGTCCAAGCAGATGAGGGTTCTCCAGGACCCTGTTGCTTTGTTTGTCATATACGTCAAAAGTCCAGTTGGTCAGATCCAAAACAGTATTTTCTATTTTGGGAGATGTGTAAAAAAAAATAGGAGCTGCTCCGATACACAGACGGAGAGCAAAAAAATAAAACAGGAGGGAAACAGGGAGCGGGAAGGAATGCTTGCACCTTCTTTGATAGCTTGAGAGAAAAATAAATGAATAAATACCCTTCCAGCTGCACATAATCTGATACCAGTGTAATAATTTACAAACAATATGTTATATTATACCATATAATACACCATTGGGGTGGACACAATTGTATATATTTCACGTCAGAATGTGCTCTTATTGTGAAAGGGACAGAATATAAAAAGAGCAGTTCAACGGTTGTAATTCATTCGTTTCTCCTGAGCTTGATGTTGGAAGACGTTGAGAATAAATCGAGACTCAAAATATTTTTTGTCTCTTTCTGCCGACTTCCACATTTGTGCACGCAAACATCTGAACATGTTTTCGAATGAGAACTCACCAGATGCTGACGCTGCTTCTCCATCAGCCGTGTTTTCAGGCAAAGTTTTTTGCCGGGCAGACATTACTCCAACCGCTGTGGTCTCGTCTCCTGCTGCCGCTTCAACTGCTGTTTGCGGCCATTATCAAGCTTCCAGAGTTCTGCCAACTCAATCCGGAACCATGGTTCCAGCATATGGAAGCCCAGTTTCATCGCCATGGGATAACCACTGATGAGACCAAGTACTTTGTCATTTCTGCTTTGGATTGTGGTTCCAGCCACCATTTGCTGGGTGTGATGCAGGACCCACCAAGCACTAACAAGTACTGTGCACTCAAGAAGAACCTGCTGCGACTTTACCAATTGTCAGACGCGTAGCGGGCTGACTGTTTGTTGTCCCTGAGTGGCTTGGGGGATCGCAAGTCCTCCGAGCTGATGAAGAACACGCTGGCGTTACTTGGTTCAGGGGATGTTTCCTGTTCCTTCACCAGCTTCCTCTTGCTGTTCGCAAAACACTGGCCAGCTCCTTGCTGATCCGCACAAAGGATTATTGCTCCCTGGCTGAAGAAGTGGACCAGCTTTTTTTTAGCTTCCAGGCACTACAGTGTGCAGGCACCTTTACCGGGTGTGACTGAGGGGTGGGGAGGGGGGGTGTTGTTGATGGTGTGGCTGCGGTGACCAAGTGGTGGAAGGACGACGTGTTTTGCTTCTGCCACCGCCGGTTTGGAGTAAAAGCGAATAGCTGCAGTCCTTCGTGTTCATTCTTGAATCAGGGAAACGAGAGGACCTGTTGCTCGCTAGCAGCTGTGTGTGCTGGCAGCTCAGATAAGCTGCTTTTCATTACGGATTAGGTTTCTGGATAGCGTTTCCTGATGGACTTCGGTGTACAGCGGAGCATTATGCCAGCTTCATCTACAGATGCTTTGTGTCAAAGTAACAGACCCATGCTGGACATGGCTAACGGCACCCCCATTCAAACTTTTGGATCGAGGTCGGTGACTATAACCGTTTTCGCACTGCAGGCCCTCCCCGGCTCTCCCCAGCTCCACCGTGCTTCTAACCCGAGTTCGGCATGTTCGCATTTTCCTTTTCCGCCCGGGGTCCGCCCTCGTTTTGGAACCATCTCCACCGTGGTTCTTATCGGGCCGGCCCCACGGACCCAGTTTGACGTCATGTACTGCTCACATTTGATTCGTTGTTTGCAGCAGGGGCGGGACTCATTCAAACAACAACCTTAGCGCAAGCTGATTTCATTAATATTTAACTACAGAAACCCCTAAAATAATTGTTAGCTGAATTAGTGTTTCTGAGTTAAATTTTTGTTAATGACTGATTACAATTCAGTTTATGTTAGGACGTAAATAACACGAAGCGTGCACCCATTTCCGCCTTTCCGCGCGACCTTAATGTCATTAAAATATAACTAATATTGTCTTGCTCTTGCGCGCAGCCAGGGTTTTAAAATATAACTAATAATCTCTAACTTCTACGTGCAGCTAGAATGTTAAGAGGAGTGATTCCTATATAGGTAAAGTGGACACCTAAAAATCCAGTCCGCTGCTGTAGCTCAGAGCGATCGCCAACTGCTATTACACTCTTTTATCTTGACCGGGTGAAGCGGGTTCGCTTCCCACCTGGTACAAAGTAATTTAACTTTTTTTTTTATTGGAGTAAATAAAAAGGAGTTGTGTTAACCAAACAAACTCCTTTTTATTTACTCCAATTAAAAACATGTTAAATTACTTCGTACCAGGTGGGAAGGGAACCCGCTTCACCCGGTCAAGATAAAAGAGTGTAATAGCAGTTGGCGATAGCTCTGAACTACAGCGACGGACTGGATTTTCAGGTGTCCACTTTACCTATATAGGAATCACTCCTCTTAACATTCTAGCTGCACGTAGAAGTTAGAGATTATTAGTTATATTTTAAAACCCTGGCTGCGCGCAAGAGTTAGACAATATTAGTTATATTTTAATGACATTCAGGTCGCGCGGAAAGGCGGAAATGGGTGCGCGCTTCGTGTTATTTACGTTCTAACATAAGCTGATACATAAGCTGATTTGTAATCAGTTATTAACAAAAATTAAACTCAGAAAAACTAATATATATATTCAGCTAACAAATATTTTTTTAGGGGTGTCCTCTCTTAAAACACTGTAAGCGCGCACACAAGAACACTCCACCCACGTCAAGTGAACACCCCACCCACTTCAAGAGAACACCCCACCCACTTCAAGGCTTGCTCTCCGGACAGTGCGTAATGAATTGAGGCGGGCCAGGGCTGGCTCTGGGCCAACCAGAGACGAGCCGGACTGGGGAGGGCCATGCAATGCGAAAACGGCTGAAGTGTTTCAATGGACGTCACTTCCAGTGAGACTTTGTAATAGCTTCTGTGTCTGTACCTATTTTAGGTGCTGATTTTTATGTGCTTTCAGGTTATAAGTGCATGTTACTAATAGCTGCTTAATCAATGCTGTGTCTTTTGATACCTACCCCTGTAAACTTAGAGGTCCTGCCTGTCAACCTCTTGATAGCATGCTTGCCACAGGTGATGATGAGTATCAGTGTTTGCTGTCAGAGTTTCCTGTTCTGACAGTTCCCATCTTTTCTGCTACTATAGCTAAACATGGAGTAGAAACACACCGCCTAGATACCAGTAAGTTAGCAATAGCTAAGGAGGAGTTTGTTAACATGGAACGTCTTGGAATTGTGAGACATTCCAAAAGTCCATGGTCACCCCCCTTGCACATGGTGCCAAAGGCCGATGAAGGTTGGCGACCCTGCAGGGATTTTCGGCGCGCCTTAACAATGCAACCAGTAACGACAGGTACTAAATCCCTCACATTCAGGATTTTTCTTCCCGCCTGGCAGGGGCAACTGTTTTTTCCAAGGTAGATTTGGTGTGGGGCTACCATCAGGTTTCTGTGCATCCCTTAGATGTACCAAAAACCGCAGTTGTCACACCTTTTGGACTTTTTGAGTTTTCACGGATGCTCTTTGGCCTTAAAGGCACAGTACAGACGTTCTAGCAACTTATGGATTCTGTTCTGCAAGGTATGCCATTTTTGTTTGTCTATTTGGATGATATATTGGTGGCAGAACACATGGTGCATCTTCACCAGCTGTTCGTTTGGCTCAGTTAGCATGACCTGATCATTAACCCAGCTAAATTTCTAGTTTGGTCTACCTTCTGTTGAGTTCCTGCGACACAGAGTGTTTGCTCAAGGGGCAGTTCCCCTACCTGCCAAGGTTGAAGCCGTGTTGAAGCTGTGTTAGTTTTTCCGCGCCCTTCCTCATTGAAACCCCTACAGGAGTTTTTGGGGATGGTGAACTTTTATAACTGTTTCATCCCACGGGCAGATCATCTTATGCACCCCTTGTATGAATCACTCAGAGGCAAAAAAGGGGACCAGCATATAGAGTGGACCCCAAGAGGGTACAGGCATTTGATGATGCCAAAGAGGCTTTAGCTAATGTTGCACTTTTGGCCCATCCATCTCCATTGGCTCCTGTGGCTCTGACAACTGATGCCTCTGATTATGCAGTTGGGGCAGTTTGTGAACAATGGGTGGATGGCGCATGGCAACCCCTTGCTTTTTTTAGCAGGAAACTCTGGGATGCTGAAAAAAAAGCACCTTTGATAGGGAATTGGTCACTCTTTTTCTGGTAACACGACATTTCCAGTTCATTCTAGAGGGCAGGGACTTACTGCTTTTGTTGACCATAAGCCTCTTACTTTTGCTATGGCAAAAGTTTCTGAACCATGGTTGTCATGACAACAAAGGCATTTGTCCGCCATTTCGGAGTTTACTACAGACATTCAGCATGTGGCTGGCAAGAATAACCTGGTGGCTGACTGTCTGTCTAGACTGAGTAAGGGTCGCTTCTGTACATTTAGGAGTTGATTACTTCGCCATGGCTGCAGACCAACTGACAGACCTGAATATTCTGCCCTTTAAAGTAGCCAAATCCAGTTTGCATTTGGAGGAAGTTTCCTTTCATGAGTGTGGTGCAACCCTTCTTTGTGACATCTCGACTGGAAAGGCTTGACTTCTGGTTCCTAATGGCTGACGTTGGCAAGTTTTGATGCAGTTCATTCCCTTTCAAACCCGGGGGTGAAAGCTTCAGTAAAACTGGTAGGGGCAAAGTTATCCTTACGATGGTCCATTTTGTGTTTTGGAGAGGGGACCTAAATATTTTTGGGTGGAGTTGGGGGGTAATCAAGAGAGTGTTTCGGTGAACCGTTTGAAACAGGCTCATGTGTTGCCATAGGACCCGGTTGAGTTGGCTCAGCCTCCTCGTCTTGGCCATCCTCCAATTGATTTGCCCACTCTTACAGGTTTTTCCCTTACAGCTGGGTTACCTCCTTCAGGTGAACAGTTAAGTGGCAGTCGGTGTGGAGAGTCTCCTTCACTTTCAACTCCTGTCACTGTGGAGAGCAGCCATGGTAGACACCTTATTAAACTCCCTAGCTGTTACCGTTAGGTATTTAATTAATGTATTTATTTATTTATTGTGTTTTACACCTGTAATGGGTTTCACAATTTATGTGTTTTTGGTGTTTGTGACATTCTGTGTGTTCAGAGGGGCCTGTGTGGTGGACACAAATTGTTGAATACGATGCTTGACAGTTGACACCATTGTATTTGTGTTGGCACTGCTTTGTGAAGCGGAAGGTTATGGGCTTATAAAGTCAGAGTCAAAGTCAGAGAGTCAGAGAATCTTTATTGTCATTTGCACCGCATGTGGTACATGTGATGAAACGAGATTATGTACAGGGTCCTAGTTACATCCAACAACAAGATGTAAGAGAAAAACTAATAACTAGGATATAACTAAGACAAACATCAACTAGAAATACACTAAGCCCTAATGTAATAGAAAAACATCATTACAAACAGCAGCACAAACATGATACTGTTTGAGCAGATGGTCACAGATGAACACAGCAACAAGAAAACAGATCAGCATCAGCATGTTGTGATATTTTGCAGTGTTTATTCTTATTGTTTATTTATTCATGAGTCTAACAGCCTCAGGGTAGAAGCTGGTCCTCAGTCTAGTGGTTCTACATTTGATGCTCCTCAACCTCCGCCCTGAGGGGAGTGGGGCAAAGACTGTGTGCTGGGTGAGTGGGGTCTTTCATGATACAGGTGGCTTTTTTCCTGCATCTGGAAGTGTAAATGTCTGTGATAGTGGGGAGACTGACTCCAACAGACTTCTGTGCAGCCTTCACCACTCTCTGTAGAGCTTTCCTCTCTGCAGCTGTGCAGCCTCCATGCCACACGTTGATGCTGGAGCACAGAATGCTCTCCACTGCACACCTGTAGAAGGAGGTGAGGACCGGGCTACTCAGACCAGCTCGTCTCAGCCATCTGAGGAAGTAGAGTCTCTGATGACCTTTTTTGATCAGGCTGGTGGTGTTGTTGGTCCAGCTGAGGCTATAAAAGCAATAAAGGCACAGCCTCCTTCCTTTCTTCTGTCCTTTGCATGGCCAGAGAAGGGCAACGTGGCTACCAGTTGAACCAATAATGATGTCTCCTGTCTCCTATGTGTTTCATAATTGAGTTAACATGCATTCACAAGGTACAGACGATGGCAGGGATTCTAGGGGTTCCCATGGGGATAGTGGGAGATCTGTTGCAGAAGAACCAACAGGTTATGGACCCAGGTAAGTTCCGAGCGTGGCAACGTACGGAAGGGGATTGCCGCTGCGGTTCGACGGAGACGAAGCCCGCTACCACATCTGGGAAGCAAGGTTTTTAGCGAACTTAAAAACATTGGTCTCAAAGAAGCTATCCTGGGAAGTGAGCTAGCAGCGGGAGCTGATGTACAAGAATCTACGGAGATCGGTAGGAAAAACAAACTGGCATATGAAGAACTGTATGGTTGTTTGGATGATAAGACGCTAACGCTAATACTCTACGAGGCGCCAGATGACACAATAAAAGTCTAGAAATATTGAGACGCCATTTTGAGTCCAAAGAAAAGCCGCAAATTGTCGGGCTATACATAGAGCTAACAAATGTGCTAATGGCTGAAGGGGAAGCTTTAGTGGACTATCTAGCCCATGTTGAAAAGATAGTGGCCGCGTTAAATGGAGCTAAAGAGACCCTTAGTGATGCACTTCTGATGGCAATGGTGTTAAAAGGTCTCACGGAAGATTACAACCCATTTTCTGTGCATGTCACTCAGACAAAAAGAACGCTAACTTTCAATGAGTTCAAGGCGAGGTTGAGAAGCTTTGAATGCATGCTACACTACTGCAGCAGGCCCCGAACAGATGAAGTAATGACTGCAAATTACAAAGCGTCCAAACCGAAGTTTAAAGAGAAGAAATATTTCAATGGAGAATGCTTTATTTGTGAGAAAATGGGACATAGAGCAAAAGACTGCAGAAACAAAGACAAGAAAACCCAGCGCAGGTGGATCAACACACAGAACAGTAACAAGGTGGCCGCCATTACCAACTTTGAGAAGAATAACAACAAAATGATCGTTCCTGATGGCACAATGTGTAAAATGAAGGTAAAAGACAGATTGTACTACTTGGAGCTATGGCCTTATGCAGCCAGGACAGCTACAGTCATAAGGAACAGGTGTTACTGCAAGAGAACAGGGGAAACACCCTATATATATCCTTTTCACTGGAAAGAGGCCAGATCTGTCAAAAATGAAGAAGTTTGGTTCCAAATGTATGGTGTATGAACAAAACCAAAAGAAGCTTGATTCTAAAGGCAAAACGGGTATTTTTGTTGGTTTTGATCGTCATTCAGCTGCTTATTTGGTTTATTTTTCAGAGACAACCAAGGTTCAGAAACACAGACTGGTCCACTTTATTGAGAAGAGTGCGGCTGAGAGGCATACACAGACTGACTGGAACCAACCGGAGGATCATTACGTAGAGTGGGTACTGTAATTAGACTTAGTCAAAATAGTCAGCCACTGACTAAGGAAACAGGACAGACGGTCACAGACATTGAGAAAGACTCAGAAATGGACACAAATATAACTACTGACATCCAGACTCCACGTATTACAGGTAGAGTCAGAAAGAAACCTAAATACTTGGAGGACTATGAATGTAGAGTGCAGAGCAGTAATTTAACCATCAACTATTTTTACAGAGCCACAGTTGGGCTGCCACAGACCTATAAAGAGGCTTTAGCATTGCCAAAATCTGATATGTGGAAAAGGGCAATGGAAGATGAAATGATTTTATTTAAAGAGAACAACACCTTCTCACTTGTACCATTACCAGAGGGTAGGCAAACAGTGGGGGGAAGGTGGGTATATTCTCTCAAGGAGGACGATAAAAGGAATGAGACATATAAAGCTAAGTATGTAGCAAATGGATATAGCCAGGTAGAAGGACTTGACTATACATAGTTCCCATGTGACGTCAATCTATGGGTTGTCCTGTTTGACCCTCCCACAGGAAGGCTAAGCAGCAGTTGGAGCGCATTCTAATGGATGTCCATTTTTCACGTTGTTTTTTTTTGTTAATTTCTAATTAATTGCAATGGTTACTTCGTGTTGTGTCAGTGGGTGTTCCAGTCGGGTAGACGTTTGGGCAACGCGCAGGTTTCACTTAATCAAAAAAAAAGTAAACGTGAAGGATTTATCTCATCGGAGAAGCTGACTGCAGCCCCTCCTCTCTCTGAGTCTGGCTCGGATCTGCTCTGGAAGACGTCGTCCTTTTGGCCGGTAAACAAAATATTCTACATAAATCATTTTGTGAAACTATGTCAGAACAATGTTAGAGTACAACTGTCTGTGTGTTAGAGCTGGGTTTTTTTTCCCCATTATTTAGCAAACCGTCTTGTATGCTGTGGCTAGCTTAGCATCTCGCTAACGGGACAACGGCCTCCTCGCGGTCTTGCACGGTCCACCAGGACCGGCGGGGAGACCGTCCCAGTGGGAGGAGGAGGACGGGAGCCAAGTCGTGTGGACGACGCGTCGGTCCCATGGGACGTGCCCCCGCGGCCGCGACGGATCCACACCGTCCGGGACCCTCCGCTCCAGATGCTAACAACATGCTAACTTCCAACACGGTAACACTCAAAGTGCTGGTTCTGGTCCGTGTTCAGCTTGGACTGTTTGTTGGCTGTGTGCACAGCTGGGCACCGCTAATTAAAAAATTAGTTCCACAATTTCTAAAACGCTTATTAATTTTTTTAGGTCCACAATTTCAAAAGCACAAATGTCTTATGAAAATTAGGGGAAGCTAATCCAATCCGCTATTTATATATTTTCTATATTATATATATATATTTTTTTATATATAGCCGGCAGCGTTATCAATATTTGCACTACACTGCCAAATGTAACAAAAATGATCCTAAAAGGATGAAATTACAAAAATCAAAGGATTTATTTAATACTTTACGTACATATATTCTATTCGGCCACGAAATTAACAAAAAATAGAATGATCTTTTAATCCCTAAAACCACGTTTAAATCTCAAATACACGGGTGTGTCGCCACGGCATTTATACATGAAAGTAACCCAAATACATAAAACTAACGACTCGCCGTCGAATGGTCGACACAAAACGCACAATAAAATCCTCCGGCCACGTTAATTTGGCTTGAAACAGCTGGGTTTTCTAAGGATTTCCATTAGTAACCCACAACCAACCGGCAGACACAGTTAGCGTCTATAGGTACTCAACAGATTTAATGAAAAGTAATTAAAATACATGAAAATAACGACTCACCGTCGCGTGGTGTACACAGAACACAAAATAGAATCCTCCGGCCGCGTTAATTTGGCTTGAAACAGCTGGGTTTTCTAAGGATTTCCATTAGTAACCCACAACCAACCGGCAGACACAGTTAGCGTCTATAGGTACTCAACAGATTTAATGAAAAGTAATTAAAATACATAAAAATAACGACTCACCGTCGCGTGGTGTACACAGAACACAAAATAGAATCCTCCGGCCGCGTTAATTTGGCTTGAAACAGCGGCGTTTTCTAAGGATTTGTCCAAGTACCCAGCACAAACAGCTAGCCACGGAATTAGCCCCTGAGTTCACCTCTAACCCGGAAGCTGTCGAGATGGAATAGTCCATTTTTAGTAGGGGGATAATGAAATCAACCGTTTTTTAAATTGCTTATTTAATGATTGTTTTCATCGTAACTATAATTATTTTTATGTTAAATGTAGATTAACAAGCAGGATCAATGTTAGGAATTAGGTGACTGGCCGGGGCGCGGCGGGGCCGGGGCCTCATGCTGATGGGATCCCCAGGCATTTACCTACATGGTAGATCCCCCCCTCTGCTCCCTCCCCCCTCCAACCCTCCCTCCCCCCTCCAACCCTTCCTCCTCTCTGCTGTTTACGGTGGGGAAAAAGGTAAAACAAGCAGCATAGAGCTTGTAAATAAGTTTATTGGTTTTTACTGATAGATAATTAGTTATTAGCGGTACTGCATTTTAAATAAAAATAGCACAAATCCGCTTATGAATTATAAAAGTTAGTCAATTCACAAAAACGCTGACAAAAAGTTTAGGTCCACTGTAAGCGGAATAGCGCTTTAGCGCTCCCTAGCGTTCATTCGCCCACCTTTGGCTGTGTGTTATTTTAGTTAAACCTTTTTTTAGCTGGTTAGATCTGATTGAGACAGTTTACACATCTTTTTTGGATTTAAAGTTGTGAAGCTCTGTGCTGTGAAGCCGGTGTGCGCTCATTGTAGTAATTAAATAATTAATGATATCGGAGTAACTACTTTGTGACAAGTTGTCTGATTCGTCTGCCATGATTTCTTTCTCAAACTCATTTAAATCCGACCACTGCCATTTTGCTCTTGTTCCTTGGTGAAGCTGTGGTAGCGCATGTTTTTGTCCGCATAATTTGCTCTGGTTGTTCGCGTCTGCTAGGTCGCCATCTTGCCTTTTCTGCCTTTAGATGTGGTGCCGAAACCGTATTGCTCAATACTGGGGGCGTGTCTGGGAACTATGTATTCAGAGACATTCTCTCCAACAGCAAACGTAACGTCACCAGGTGTGTTGATGCAACTCGCTGCACAAATATGATCTTACACTGAATCGGATGGGCGTTAAGGCCGCATATCTACATGCACCCATTGACCCAGAAATATACAGTACACAGATAAACCCGAAGGTTTCCAGGTTAAATCAAAGAATGGTGAGCAACTTGTGTGTAAATTAAACAAATCTATCTATGAACTCAAACAATCTGGGAGGAACTAGAACATTATGCTCCATGAATTCCTGATGTTAAATGGGTTTGTACAGAGCCAAGCTGATCATTGTATCTACACAAGTTTTTCTGACAAAGGGAAGGTGATTTTGTTAGTGTGGGTTGATGATATACTTGTTGCTGCAAGCAATGAGTCATGCCTCGTTTACACTGCAGGCAAATCTGACCCAAATCTGATTTTTTTGCCCCATCTGACCCATATCTGATTTTTTAATGACAGTCTGAACGCACCAAATCCGATTTTTTCAAATGTGACCCAGGCCGTTTCAGTATGTGGTTTTAAATCAGATATATATCTGATGTTTTCAAAGCGACTGCAGTCTGAACGCTCATGTGACTTACATCTGACTTTTTCAGAACACGTGCGGCTCATTTAATTGAGCCCGCGCGTGTTTGTACAGACACAAAGGAGACACGCAGCTCAGAGCGGGGTGGGGGCTAGCGGGGGGAGACCAGCTCTCTGTAGCTAGAGCGGGGTGGGGGCTAGCGGGGGGGACAGCTCTCTGTACTTGCAGCGACGCACACACCACTCGCTTGCTTTCTTCTCAGTTTTTGCCTTTCATTTTTGGATGTTTAGCTCTCCCCGATTGGAGAACAACTTCAAAATTACGAACACACACTGAAAACTGTTGCGCGCGTCCATGTTTACTTCCTCAAAGCGTCAGGACAAAAACAAGCGACCAGCCCCATGAAAACAAGCCCAAACAAGCAACTCGCAGCCTGCATGTCACGTCACGCAGGCTGAGACATGAGCCGCAGCGCGGATCCAAAAGAGAAATGGAGCAGAACACAGCTGAAGCTCAATTTTTAATATTTCATCACATCTACAGCTGCACTGATGTTTTCTTCTGCGCATGCGGGTCACTTCTGCAACGTAGAGCGTTCACACTGGAGTCATGCCAGGTCTGATGCAGGTCGCATTTAAAATGTAGTGTGAACGTTCACACCAAAAGATCTGATTTTTTTTTTAAATCGGAATTGAGCATTAAGACCTGCAGTGTGAACGTAGCCTAAGCGAGGTCAAAGAGAAACTGAAAGGTAAGTTTAAAATGAAATCAAAAAAGGCGTTCAATACAGGATCAACTGGACTTTATTTGTTGCAGAAAACGTTTCGACTTCTGTCCAGAAGTCTTTTTCAATTCTGAATGAATGAAAGCTGTGAGAACGAGAAGTTTTATACAAGCCACGCACCAACATATGAAATTGGAAACTGAAATAACACCACAAAATACCTAACATGCCCATTCTATTTAAATTGACAAAACAAAACAACACATCACACCTGGGGGTTTGTAACACATACATGTAAATTGAAAGATCACACCTTAACAGTAGGAGGTTCCCTTGAGGTCTCTGGTAGAAGACACAAACTGTATGTAAATTGACAAAAAACACCTCCCAAACAACAACAGAGGCTACTCAGAGAAACTTGGTTAGTCTAATTTACAGACAAGACATCCCTGCTCCCATCCAGTGTAAAACGTTTCGGAATCAAATCCAAAACTGAGTTATAAGTCTTAGAAAGTTGAAATCTCAGACCTCCTCCTCAACAAATAAAGTCCAGTTGATCCTGTATTGAACGCCTTTTTTGATTTTATCATGTCCTGGACGACTGAGAATCTTCACCAGTTTAAAATGAAAGATCTTGGCCATCTCACACATTTTATTGGAATTTATTTCACACAAAAGGAAGGTTCTATTAAAATGAACCAGTCCAAATACATTGAGAAGATATTGGAAAGGTTTGGTATGGCTGAGTGTAAACCCAGAGCCACTCCTAGTGAAATCAAATGTGATCTAGTTCCAGAAGGAGAACAAACTGACCAAAGAAAATACAGAGAAATGCTAGGCAGCCTCATCTACATCATGACCTGTACTAGGCCTGATATCAGCTGGAATGTGAGCAGACTGTCACAACATATGTCTCATCCCAGAGAAAAACATATGACCGCTTTAAAGCATGTGTACAGATACTTACGAGGGACTAAGAACTACAAGTTGTGTTATAACAAGTGTGGCACTAAACTAGAGCTGACTGGGTACTCTGATGCTGACTGGGCCAACGACGTTCTTGACAGGGAGAGCACTACAGGCTATTGTTTTAGTCTAAATGCAAGTGGAGCTGTCGTTTCATGGAAAACAAAGAAACAGCAAACGGTTTCATTGTCAACACAGAGTATGTAACATTAGCAACTACCATCCAAGAAGTGCTCTATCTTTCACAACTACTACAGGATATGGACCACAGTTTTGAGCAAACAACAAAAGTGTTTGAAGATAATCAAGGGACTACAGGTAGTCCTTGACTTACGGCAGAGTTCCGTTCCTGCGTGGCGTCGTAAAGCGAATTTCGACGTAAGTCGGAACATACGTACAAACTGAACCATATACGTACAGTAATGTATTTTACCAAGCACTTAGCCCAGTGGTCCCCAAACTCCGGCCCGCTGGCCGTATGCGGCCCGCCTCCACATTTGGTCCGGCCCCCAGAACAATACCAGAGAGCATTTAGATTTTTTTTCATGTGTGTATTTGTATTTGATAATAAAGTTGGACTTTTGCAATAAAATGTTCCTTAATTATGAACTATTTTGAACTATTGTTCCACATTTGATTTACAGTATTGTGTTCCACCCTTCTGCGGTCTGTGCCCCTATCTGGCAACCCCCAGAAAAAAATCCTAAACCCGCCCCTCTCAAAGACAGAACGGAATAATGGCAAAAAGATTAGGTAAGAGAAAATTTGATTCAGAATGCAGGGCATTTAAGTTGCAGNATTTTAAATTCGATGTGAGCAACATGTCTCTTTAAAGTTGTTCCAGGTTTCCTCTGAAGCATCTCCTGCTCTTCTAACATCAGTCTGTGAACGTCCATGACCTGAGGAGACCAGTTGCAGGAGGTTTTGGAGAACCTAAGCTATTGGAGGTTTTGGAGGACCTGAAGAAACCAAATGTTGGGAGGTTTTGGAGGTCCTGAAGAGACCAGCTATTGGAGGTTTTGGAGGACCAGAGGAGACTAACTTTTGGGAGGTTTTGAAGGATTTGAGACCAGTTTTTTGAGGTTTTGGAGGTCCTGAAGAGACCAGCTGTTGGGAGGTTTTGGAGGTCTTGGGGAGACCAGTTGGAGGTTTTGGAGGACCTGAAGAAACCAAATGTTGGGAGGTTTTGGTCTTGGGGAGACCAGTTGTTGGAGGTTTTGGAGGACCAGAGGAGACTAACTTTTGGGAGGTTTTGAAGGATTGGAGACCAGTTTTTGGAGGTTTTTGGAGGTCCTGAAGAGACCAGCTGTTGTAGGTTTTGGAGGTCCTGAAGAGACCAGCTATTGGAGGTTTTGGAGGACCAGAGGAGACTACCAGTAATAATAATAATAATAATGAATTCAATTTATAACGCACTTTTCATTTGTGAAAATCTCAAAGTGCTACACACATTGAATGCTACACACATTCATACACCGGAAGCGGCAGACTACCATGCAAGGTGCTTTCCAGTCCTACCGGGAGCAACTCAGGGTTAAGTGTCTTGCCCAAGGACACAACGACACATGGTGTGGGGAACGGGGATTCGAACCGCCAACCTTCCGATCGGGGGACGACTGCCATTACCACTACGCCACGGCCGCCCACTCTTGGGCCAGTAACTCTTGGGAGGTTTTGAAGGACTTGAGACCAGTTTTTTGAGGTTTTGGAGGTCCTGAGGAGACCAGTTGTTGGAGGTTTTGGAGGTCCTGATGAGGCCAGTTGTTGGAGGTTTTGGAGGTCCTGATGAGGCCAGTTGTTGGAGGTTTTGGAGGTCCTGATGAGGCCAGTTGTTGGAGGTTTTGGAGGTCCTGAGGAGGCCAGTTGTTGGAGGAGTTGTTCAATTCTGGTCTGAATGAGGATTCTAGCTGTTCAACAGTTCTAGATCATTTCAGCTGGATGGGAGCAGATGTTCTAAAACCTGTAGATATTTTTCTGCATTGATGGAGTCTGTCCAGATGTGTAAGCTGCCCATGCTAGTGGTGCTAATGTACCCCCATACCATCAGAGAGGCAGGCTTTTGAACTGTAAGTTGATATCAGGCCAGATGGTTCCTCTCTTTTTTAGTATGGCAGACATAGTTTCCAAACAGAACTTCAGGTTTGGATCCGTCTGATCCAGAACAGTTCTCCACTTTGCCTCAGTCAATTTAAAATGAGCTTCAGTCCAGAGAAGTCTCTGTTTATCTCCAGCCCTCTGACTGACCTGATGCTAATCAACCTCATTAGTTTCTAAATGTTCCTCTAGCTAGCTTGTTGGAACCACCTTGTTTAACGAACATTACACTTTGTTGCTGCCATAAAATTCAAGATAACCTCATTTCTGATATGTTCCACATAAAATACAAGTTCATGAGATTTGCAAATCATTGCATTTGAATTTAATTAAAATTTTACACCATGTCCGAAAGTTTTAGGGATTGGGGTTGTTTATCCTTAATTCTGAATCACACTTGTTCCCGTTCATTGTTTGTTCGTTTTTTTTATCGCATGCAATAAGTGGGGAAGTGGGGAAGAGAAAAGAAAAAGACAGCACCTATTGATTTTATTTTCTGCAAGATATCTCCATGAGAAAAATTATTGAAGAAAAAAAAAGAAAAGATTTTGTATTTTCAGTTTTTTGTCGAGTTCAGTAGTGTGTTCTATAGATGTACAAACTGTCTGGCTGATTCTGTTCTGTATAGTTGTGATAACACACAGGGGTTTATTGTGTACTGTATATCTACTTTTGGACAATCATACGTTTAAGAGACTGTAAAAAAAAATCTGAACCCTTTTTGGTGCTGGGTCCTACTGCGGGATGGAAGCAGGATTATTTCCCCGGAGAATCTGCCAATCACGGTAAAACGTGCACATCTGGACACGCCACTTTAACTAAAATGTACAAAACAAAAAGAAGCATCCATGTAAAAAAGATTGGGACGTCTACCTTTGATTCATGTTTGAATTTAGTTTATTTTATTCCAAGAAGACATTCTTATTATTAAATATATTGAATTTAAATGATTAAATGTACTTGCCCAATTGTTTAGTGTGATTTTTTTCCGTACTGTACCAAACGCTGGTACCAGAGGGGAAATATAAAGACTGTTTCTTTTGTTTGTGAAAGCAGATAATGAAACATTTATTGACATTATTTGGTTAAAAATTGATTTTAAATGCTGCGGGCCTCTAAAAGGTGGGTCAGCAGAAGAATCTATCAACTTTATAGAGTTTATTCCTAACTTTTATCTGCTTGCAAATTTGGGGAAGTGTGACTAACTCATATTTTTATTCAGAGGTGTACAGTATGGAATATCACTAAACAGACTTTAAAAGATTTAACAGAGCAGAAAAATAAACAATGAAAATGAATGAAACTGTTTAAAAATTTTTAAAAAAGCTCCTTGTTTTAAACTAGCTGGGACTTAACAGATTTCAATCACTTTTGTATTTTTGTATAAATCTGTAAATATCTTTTTGGATAAAACAAAAACATTGGAAATCCTTTTTTTTTTTTGTAAAATAAAACAATAAAATTTTTTGGAACAAAACTTCGTCAAGCTTGAGTGATTATTTGAAAGTCTTTGCATGCCAAATTTAATGACTTTTGTTTACATACACCATTTTGGTCTTTCTTAATATCTGATTAATTTTGACAACTCTGTCCTTAAGATAAAACAAACCATGTGACATCATCAAAAAAGGCGTTCAATACAGGATCAACTGGACTTTATTTGTTGCAGAAAACGTTTCGACTTCTGTCCAGAAGTCTTTTTCAATTCTGAATGAATGAAAGCTGTGAGAACGAGAAGTTTTATACAAGCCACGCACCAACATATGAAATTGGAAACTGAAATAACACCACAAAATACCTAACATGCCCATTCTATTTAAATTGACAAAACAAAACACATCACACCTGGGGGTTTGTAACACTCTATAAACTTCCGATAAAAAAACGGACTGGTGACCTTCAATGGAGGGTCCTTCATGGCGCCATTGCAACGAACTCTTTTTTATCTATCATCAGTCCTGGAGTTTTAAACGAGTGTCCTTTTTGCAGTTTATCAGAGAATGTTTTTCACGTTTTTATAGATTGTGCACGACTAACAGTTTTTTTTAATCTCTTAATACAGATTTTTAACCTTTTTGACACACTTTTTACCCATTCAGTTTTCATTAATGGTGTATTTTACAGCAGAGCTACTAAAGACAAGTCCCAACTTTTAAATTTTTTAATCGCTGAGGCAAAGATGGCAATTTATTTGTCTCGCAGGGACAGACTGCAGGATGGACCTCACCTTGATGCTGTGTCTCTGTGGAGGTGCAACGTCAAGGCCAGACTGGCCTTGGAGTTTCACTTCCACAGAGACACTGGGGATTTAAAAATGTTTATGAAACTGTGGGGGTTCAAAAACATCTTATGTACCATTTCTGATCAGAAAGAACTAAACTACAACGAGCTTTTAATGTAAACAACTAATTTTAAGCTTGTCCTGATCATGTTTTTAATACTGTGTGAATAAAGTTTTGTTAAAAATCAAAAAAATCTTCTTTTTCTTCTTCTTCTTCTTCAGGGAGAAATACAATACAACAAGCTCCTCATGTAAATATTTTATTTTATTTTAAGCTTGCTGATGTCCTGATCACATTTTTAACACAACGGTGTTAATTTTATTATTGTGTAAATAAAGTTTTGTGAAAAATCTTCTTCTTCTTCTTCTTCTTCTTCTTCTTCTTCTTCTTCTTCTTCTTCTTCTTCTTCTTCTTCTTCTTCTTCTTCTTCTTCTTCTTCTTCTTCTTCTTCTTCTTCTTCTTCTTCTTCTTCTTCTTCTTCTTCTTCTTCTTCTTCTTTCTTCTTCAGGGAGTTCTGCAGTGGACTACCCCAGGTCTCTGAGGAGACCAACACTGACCTGGAGCGCCCCCTAGGGCTTCAGGAGCTCAGCACAGCCCTCCAAAGCATGCAAGGCCAGAAAGCTCCCGGCATTGACGGGCTCACGGTGGAGTTCTACAAGGCCTACTGGGACATCCTGGCAGGGGACCTGCTGGATGTTTTCACTGAAAGCCTGATCATTGGCTCACTACCGCTGTCGTGCCGAAGAGCGGTCATCACTCTTCTGCCTAAAAAAGGGAATCTGCAAGAGATAAAGAGTTGGCGCCCCGTGTCTCTCCTCTGCACCGACTACAAAATCCTCTCCAAGGCCCTGGCAACCAGGATGAGAGAAGCAATGGAACAGGTCATCCACCGAGACCAGACTTATTGCGTCCCCAGTAGGTCCATGGTAGATAATATCCACCTGATTCGAGATGTTTTGGAAATCTCCAGTTCATTAGGTCTGAACACAGCGTTGGTCTCACTTGACCAAGAAAAGGCTTTTGACCGCGTTGAGCACAGCTTCCTCTGGGAAACCATGGAGAGGTTTGGGTTCAGCGCTGGTTTCATAGCCAAGATCAAGGTGTTGTACAGTGGCGTTGAGGGTGTGTTGAAGTTCAACGGTAGCCTGTGTGCTCCTTTTAGAGTGTGTAGAGGTGTTCGGCAGGGCTGTGCGCTCTCGGGAATGCTCTATGCACTCTCCCTGGAACCCCTCCTTCAGAAAATCCGTTCGAGGGTTCATGGTTTTGTTTTACCTGGTTTCAACAGTAGCATAGTTTTATCAGCGTACGCTGACGACGTTGTTGTCTTTGTAAAAAATCAACAAGATGTTGACACACTAAGTGAAATCACAGAGAGTTTTTCAACCATGTCTGCTGCAAGGGTAAACTGGGGAAAGAGCACAGCCCTCGCCGTGGGCGAGTGGCCTGAAGGGCTCCCAGTTCTGCCTCAAAACCTCCCGTGGAAGAGAGATGGCCTTGAATATCTCGGTGTCCATTTAGGGAATAAGACTTCAGTACAGAAAAACTGGGACAATGTGGTGCAAAAAGTCAAGAATAAATTGGAAAAATGGAAATGGATACACTCAAAAATGTCCTACAGAGGCAGAGTACTGGTGTTAAACAACTTGGTTGCATCACAACTGTGGCACAAACTTTCTGTTCTAGACCCACCTCCAGACCTGTTGGTAAAAATACAATCTGAGATGGTCGATTTCTTTTGGGACGGCCGACATTGGGTGCCACAGTCAGTCCTGTTCTTACCAAGAGAAGAAGGGGGACAGGGCCTTGTCCACCTGGCCAGCAGAACAGCCACGTTTCGGATGCAGTTCCTCCAGAAGTACCTGGCAGGATCTCCTGACACTGTGTGGAGAGACGTGGCCAGCTGCATCCTCAGACATGTGAACGGGCTGGGGCTAGATGCTGCTCTGTTTCTAACTAATGTTAGCCTTTTAAAGATAAAAGATGTGCCCCTGTTTTATCAGAGTGTTTTCAAAGTGTTTTCCTTTTTTAAACCAAACAGATTGAAAGTGTATAATTCTCTGCATTGGCTCTTAGAGGAACCACTAGTATGTGAAGCGAGAATGGACGTTTGTGATAGCACAGTGCCAGGACTGTCAAAGGCACTGTGCGATTCTAGGATGGTGACCCTGAGGCGCTTGGTGGAGACGGCCGGACCAGGTTTCTCCAACGCCGGAGAGGTGGCTTCGTTGCTTGGTTTCCGGTCAGTCAGACTGGTGCAACGCTTCCTGAACTTGGTGAAGGAGAAGATGACAGCTGGAGAGAAATGTCTGCTACAACAGTGGTTCACAGGGAATCGCCCACCTGACCCAATGGACCCTTTCCCAGACATTAACCTGGATCCTAACTTTGCAAAAGACAGTGGTCCTCTGCTAAACAATATAGACCCAAAGATGAACTTGTGCAGAACTGGTCAAAAAGTACTTTACAAGACTTATGTTAAGATCCTGAACAAGAGAACTCTGCAAAACAGAGCTGTCAGCGTGTGGGACAACAAACTTGGAAATCAGAGGCCCCAGTGGAGGACTCTTTACAAACCTCCAATAAAGAAACGGACTGGCGATCTTCAATGGAGGATCCTTCACGGTGCCATTGCAACAAACTCATTTTTGTCTGTCATCAATCCTGAGGTTTTAAACGAGTGTCCTTTTTGCAGTCTGTCTGAGAGTGTTTTTCATGTTTTTACAGATTGTGCTAGACTGATTGATCTGTTTAATCTAATGACAACGATCTTTAGCCTCTTTGACACCGTTTTCACCAAATCGGTTTTCATTAATGGAGTACGTTACAGCAAAGCCACAAAGTTTAAATCCCAAACTTTAAACTTTCTGGTAGCCGAAGCAAAAATGGCTGTTTATTTGTCTCGCAGGGACAGACTGCAGGCTGGACCTCAACTTGATGCCGTGGCTCTGTGGAAGTGCAACATCAAGGCCAGACTGGCGCTGGAGTTTTGCTTCCACAGATGGAGAGTTTTGTGAAACTGTG
>JBBPBX010029286.1:24502-35983 GCA_038048925.1 Garcialebias charrua | reverse complement strand
TAGGTCCCTTTACGACCATTGTCAGAGCTTGGTCCGCATTGCCGGCAGTAATGCCCCTTTTCCACCGGTCGGCTCGGGTCGGATGTTACGTCATATGTGCGTCGCAGAGACCCCCTTTCATCCTTTTCCACCGGATATTTCGAGCGGAGCCGCGCGAGATTTCCTGAGATTTTCGGGCTGCTTTCAGAGGGGTACTGAAGCGAGCTCACCCGCTCCGGAAGTAGGAAGGAGGAGACGAGAGCTGTTTTTACGGAAGCGAGGGACGCGATCACTGCAGGACTTTTACATGATAAACACGGTAAAAACAATTATTATTTTTTAAATTTATAGCAAAGATGGGTCTTCAGCTGAACGTGTCCTTAATAAAATCACGTACTGCTCAAAACTGCAGGATTTTAAAAAAATAGGTTCGCCACGAGCAACACGCGGCGCGCGGGCGGCTTTATGTCTTTAAATGTAGCTCAATGAACAGATATAAAATATATTTCATAGCTGACTTTAATAGTACGAGGGCTCCTGAGCTTAACCACGCTTTAATATTGTCACGTATGGTCAAATGTGCTGCATTTAAAGTAGTTTCGCTTTGACTTTTTCCAAAACCTGTGTTTGCACAACGAAAATAAATTATAAAAATTCGAATTTTATTTCAAATAACTCCAACAGGATACATTTCGTATATGAACATGTTGTGATCACACTAGATTTTTTTGAAAAATATCAGCTTTGTGGTTTTTGATAGAATTGATAATATGTGAAACAAAGTAGAAAATAATGGACGTAGGTTGACACATTTATGTCTATAAAACATTGAATTTTATTTCAAATAACTCCAACAGGATACATTTCGTATATGAACATGTTGTGATCACACTAGATTTTTTTGAAAAATATCAGCTTTGTGGTTTTTGATAGAATTGATAATATGTGAAACAAAGTAGAAAATAATGGACGTAGGTTGACACATTTATGTCTATAAAACATTGAATTTTATTTCAAATAACTCCAACAGGATACATTTCGTATATGAACATGTTGTGATCACACTAGATTTTTTTGAAAAATATCAGCTTTGTGGTTTTTGATAGAATTGATAATATGTGAAACAAAGTAGAAAATAATGGACGTAGGTTGACACATTTATGTCTATAAAACATTGAATTTTATTTCAAATAACTCCAACAGGATACATTTCGTATATGAACATGTTGTGATCACACTAGATTTTTTTGAAAAATATCAGCTTTGTGGTTTTTGATAGAATTGATAATATGTGAAACAAAGTAGAAAATAATGGACGTAGGTTGACACATTTATGTCTATAAAACATTGAATTTTATTTCAAATAACTCCAACAGGATACATTTCGTATATGAACATGTTGTGATCACACTAGATTTTTTTGAAAAATATCAGCTTTGTGGTTTTTGATAGAATTGATAATATGTGATACAAAGTCTTTATTGTGTTCTTCTTCTAGTGGTGGCTAGTACTGTAGTAAATAGCTTGAGGAACACTACTGCCACCATGTGGTAAGACGAGTAGGATTCTGGACCCCGCCCACAGAAGGGGTACAAAAAAGCTGTGGAAACAGAACATAGATGTGACCCGACCCGAACTGAGCCGACCTGAGCCGATCCAACCCGAGCCGAGCCGAGCGGTGGAAAAGAGGCATTGGACTCCGCCAAGGTTGCCCTTTGTCACCGATTCTGTTCATAACTTTTATGGACAGAATTTCTAGGCGCAGCCAAGGTGTTGAGAGGATCCGTTTTGGTGGCCTTAGAATCGCTTCTCTGTTTTTTGCAGATGATGTGGTCCTATTGGCTTCATCAGATCGTGATCTACAGCTTTCGCTGGAGCGGTTTGCAGCCGAGTGTGATGCGGCCGGGATGAGGATCAGTTCCTCCAAATCCGAGGCCATGGTCTTGAGCCGGAAAAGGGTAGCATGCCCTCTCCGGGTCGGGGAGGAGGTCCTGCCCCAAGTGGAGGAGTTTAAGTATCTCGGGGTCTTGTTCACGAATGAGGGAAAACTGGAGCGTGAGATCGATAGGCGGATAGGTGCAGCATCCGCAGTGAAGCGGGCGCTGTACCGGTCTGTCGTGGTGAAGAGAGAGCTGAGTCGAAAGGCAAAGCTCTCAATTTACCGATCGATCTACGTTCCCACCCTCATCTATGGTCATGAGCTTTGGGTTGTGACCGAAAGAACAAGATCTCGGATACAAGCGGCTGAAATGAGTTTTCTCCGCAGGGTGTCTGGACTCTCCCTTAGAGATAGGGTGAGAAGCTCAGTCATCCGGGAGGGACTCGGAGTAGAGCCGCTGCTTCTCCACATCGAGAGGAGCCAGTTGAGGTGGCTCGGGCATCTGGTTAGGATGCCTCCTGGACGCCTCCCTGGTGAGGTGTTCCGGGCATGTCCCACCGGGAGGAGACCCAGAGGAAGACCCAGGACACGCTGGAGGGACTATGTTTCTCGGCTGGCCTGGGAACGCCTTGGGATTCCCCCAGAGGAGCTGCTCCAAGTGGCTGGGGAGAGGGAAGTCTGGGCCTCCCTACTTAGGCTGCTACCCCCGCGACCCGACCCCGGATAAGCGGACGAAAATGGATGGATGGATGGATGGATGTGAGTCAAAACTGTCAAGATGAAAGTACTCAAACCGTACATAATACTTCAAATCTAAGATATTAAAACAAATGTACACATATTTTTGAGAAATTTTTTTAAAACATTTTTAAATGTTCAACAACAATGTGAACAATATTTTGAAGGAAGGACAAACGTAATAATTTAGTGGAGAAGGAGTTCTTAATTATGGTAGATGCAAAATATTAAACACCTCTTATTTGTAAGATTCCCATACAGTATATAAAATGGTAAATTGAGCTTACAGGTGACCCCCTAGTTACGTACAAGTTAGGGAGATAAGACCTGTTCGCAGCTCGATTCTGCCGTAGCTAGGGGGTGAAAATAGCGTCCAGTTTGTAGGTCCTTATTCCGTTCGTAGGTCGTGGAAATACCGCTAACGGAGCGCGCGCACACATTTAAGCATGTACAGTAGTGTACTGTAATGTTAAACATTGCTATTCACATTTACAGAATAAATAAAAATATATTTTCTTACTTTGAGATGGTCAAAGCCGACATCTTAGGTTGCCATGCGTTGCCATGATTGTTGTCGGGCCGAGCAGCGCGGCAGCCGGCGAGTGAACCACCGCAGTTGCTCAAGGCCTGTGTTAGCTAGCTGGCTAGCTTCTGCTAGCCAGGCCATGGGCTGGTGTTGGAGCGGCGGTGCGATCAATCTGCAGCTGCTGCTCCAGCCTGAGACGTCCACAGAGCTCACAGAGCGATTCCAGCTAGTAATTAATCCATATGATGCGATCCTGGTCACCAGTCTTCAAAGGCCGGCTCCCGGCAGCTAACCTAAAATGGCGTCCGGTGTTCTACATTAATTTGTGACCGGAGACCCCCGTGACTGAACCTAAAATGGCGTCCGGTGTTCTACATTAATTTGTGACCGTGTAAACTGAAGACCTACTTCCTGCTGCCCAAGATTGCTCAAAAATGATCAGAAATGATCATTTTTATCATAATTATTATTTATAAAGCCTTTAAAACAACCACAGCTGCAACAAAGTGATGTACACATGAAATTAAGAACATTTAAACACACACACAAAAAAAAAAATGTTTTTTGTTGTTGTTTTTTTAATACAGTAATTTCATATTTTTATTAAATATGATACGTTCGTAGGTCCCGTTGTTCGTAGGTCGATGGAGTCGTAAGTAGGGGGTTTGCTGCACTTATATTGCGCTTTCTAGCCCCCTATGAGGGGCCCCAAAGCGCTTCACAGTGCCAACCATCCACCCATTCATACTCACATTCATACGCCGGTAGCGGTAGACTGCCATGCAAGGCGCCAGCCAGTCCTACAGGGAGCAACTCAGGGTTAAGTGTCTTGCCCAGGGACACAACGAGGTATGCAGTGACCGGGGAGCGAACCTGGGATTTTCCGGTCCTGAGCCGGCTGCCCTGCCTCTACACCAGTGTTTTTCAACCTTTTTTGAGCCAAGGCACAGTGTTTTCATTGAAAAAATCACAAGGCACACCACCAACCAAAATTGTAAATAAAGATACTCTGTATCCGCCTATATTAAATATATAGTCATTCTTATCAAAGTGTCTTGAATAGGAATGAAATAAACAGCTTCTCACCGCATACCAAGCACAACGGAGTCAGTGTCGTTGCGTCCCCGGTGAAAGTAAATCCAAACAAAATGTAACTCTCACTGTACTGTCTCGAGCTCACGGTATCTGCCTTCTTCTGATATCCACTTATACTAGGTGAATTTTGTCCAGGGACCAGATCGGAGTTAGTATTTTTTCTTTTCAAAAACTTTTCCATCACTGTCATAGTCTTGCTAGCAGCGATTTATGCGATGTACAATACTGTACATTGAATTTACATTTATAAATTCAATGCATAGTTTAAATCTGTATCTGTTGATCAAAACCAACAAGAATTACAATAGTGCCACAATCAAAAACGAAACAAAAAAACGGGGAGTGGCTGTGTTGATTTCCCATAATGCTTAGCGGTATATTAGTGTTCAATTATAGTTTAAATCTGTATCCGTTGATCAAACTCAACAAGAATTACAACTCATAGTGCCACAATCAAAAACAAAACTAAAAAATGGGGAGTAGACAGTGTTGATTTCCCATAATGCTTAGCAGTATTTTAGACTAGTGTTCCGGGCTGCACCATGAGTCAGAAGGACGTCTGTGGTATAGACCTGCCTCTTGTATGCTATTAGTTTGCGTACTACTGTAGTGAGGCTCAGAGTGTCTTCTCTGGGTTTACCTCACACAATGTTAAGACAGAAGTCACAGAGTATGGCGCAATATACGTGCTCTCTGACATACAGGAAATATTGGAAATATCGGCAGGTTGGATCGGAAAATCCGATACGTAAATTATGCTGGTATCGGATGCTGATACCGATACTGGATCGGATCGACCCCATCCCTAAAAAATACTGGGGCATTTTATGTGGATAAGCATCAAAGCATCGGTAGAAAACTAAGCTTCATCATTTTCAACAAGACAATGCTGAAAAGGTCTTAAGCCATTAGTAGTGAAAAAAGATTGATAGAAAACAATCCCAAGATGTTGGTGACTTTGAAAGTCAAGGATCTTCTCCACTATCTGGAAGGAAGAGCCAGCCAGAGGGGCGAAACCCTTCAAGTTATATTTCAATGAACTGTCAGATTGCTGTTAGAACAAGTGAAAGCTTTGGTCTTTAGTTTTGCACTATGCAACTTCCAAAAGAAAAATAACAAAAACATAAAAGAAAAAAAGATTTACCATTAACACCTCAAACCCTATGTGTTTCTGTAGGTATTTTGATTTCCTTTTTGTTAAAATGTTTTAAAATTTATTTTATTTATTTATAAGAAAAGCTAACGATGATGCATTTTTTTTTACATTTTTACTATGAGACTATTTACATAATTAATTGTGAGCTTAATTTTATCTGTGTACAGCATGTTTTTCTTTTGTACTAATGTGCACGTGTTTACAATAAGAAGAGGAGGTGATTAATGAGCAAAGTCCCCTGAATAAATCCGATTAGCTCCGAGTGAAGAGTGTGAGAGGAACGCAAGACAAGGAGCATGAAAAGGCAGACGATCACTTCAGAGAGGCAGAAAGCTGACTGATGCAAGAGGCTCTGAGGGACTTCAAGTGTTCACAAACAGACTTTTTGAATGATGTATTTTAGTAAAACAACATCTATGATTCTAAACAAACTGAACAGAATAGTTTTTTTATTTTAGATGCTATGAAAAAAATTGCCAGGACCTTATGATATAATGAAGTGCAGAGAAACAAAGAGAGAGCTGTAGTAACAAAACAGAGGAATGTGTAAAAAAAGATGAGGTTCACTTTAGTCTCAACTTGTCTCATGCTACAGCTTAACTTTTAAACTAAATATTATTTAGTGATAAGGACTTTAATGGAACAATGTCTAACGCTTGTTTACATCAGCAAACAGTTAAACCTTTCAACACAAAGACACACAGAGAGGGATCAGAGGAGTAGAAATCAGGTATGGTGAGCTCCATGCTGGGGCATTTAAAGGTAAAAAACGTGACATTTTCAGCTGCTATGCTATGTGAGCATGAGCCTGGCCACACTGCATTACCTGCTGTGGACCATTACACCCCGGCACTCTATGGAGGACCTCCACCTGCACGACTCCGCTTCATTTAGACTCAGTCTTGATCCAGTGAAAGGAATAAAAACTAACATTTTAGAACTGAAGAAAGAAAAATGTATTTGTAGATATAAAATCTATTTTTTAAAATTAGGAATAAAAAATAAAGACATATATACAGAAAAATCAGATGATGAAGTATGCTTAGGCCTGTCACGATAACAAATTTTGCTGGGCAATTAATTGTATAAGAAATTATTGCGATAAACGATAATATTGTTTGGAATTTGACAATAATTAGCAGTTATTGTCAAATTTACGGAGAAATGTTTGTTCATTTGTTTTGCATGTATAGTAGTACCTTTTTCAACCACCGGATGGCAATACAAGACTAAACCGAAGGATAGCTAGTAAGGGAGCGAGCATCGTGTCTCGAAGAAAAATGGGAAGAGGGAGGCCCCTTGACGTAACATGGGCTGTCTCTCTTCAGTAGCTTAGCTTCTCAGCTTAGCTGCATTTAACAATCCAAAAATGCTATTTTGGATTGTTAAAATGGATTTTAAAGAGAAAAGAGAAAGGGAGGTGTCAGTGTCATCCAATGTCTTCAGTAGAAAGAGAGAGACACGAAGAAACGATAAAGCCGATAAATGAAAATGAGATTGATCATTTTAATTTATCATATGAATAATTAATTTATAGTTTTTTGCAACAGGCTTAAGTACGCTGTGCAACATCTGTCAGCTTAGATACTGGTAAGTGTGTGAAGTCATATGTGTGAAATCATTTCAAACCTGCTCAGGGACAGCTCAATTATACACTTGCCATATGTTAATGGTGTTTCTCTTTTAAAAGTAAAGACCATTTTGCACAAGTCTGTAGCAGAAATGTGTTTGTTCAACCTTGTGAATGTTTTCAAGAAAAAAACAAAAACATAAAGGACAAGAGTATCGCATACAGAAATCATGGACAAGCAAATACCTTGTATAACCTCTGACCTTGATTTGTGACCCTGATATTAGAGCTGGAGTGATGTGTCTAGTAGTGGTACAAATGTGTATTAAGTTTTGTTGAATGATCTTAAATAGATCAGAAGTTATGGCCCAGACAAGAAAAAACCTAAGTTAGAGCTTAATTTGTGACCTTGACCTTGAAGCTGTTGTGATGAAAAGCATGTGTGATACTCCATCTGGTGATGATGCAACAAGTTTCATTACTTTATCCTGAGCAGATCAGAAAGTATGGGCAGAGCAAGAGAAAGTTTACAGATGGAGACTATGCTTTAACCCCTCTGCTTTTAAACAGTTGTATCACAAGGTAATTACAGTTCAACATATCAAATAATGAAAGTGGAAAAATTTATGTAGTGCTGGACAATAATTCAATATTGAGATGTGTTACAATATACTTTTATTAAAAAACGGTTACAGTATATGAGTTTTAAGCACATTTGCGATATTTCGATATGATTACAGTGTTTCACTGACACATTTCTTTTTCTGTTAGGGCTGAAGCGGACGCTTCAGTTTCAACCTGAACAGAAAAAGCCGCGACAAAACTACCGGTACGTAAGTGCGTGGTGACGTAGATGTTACGCAGAGCTCAAGTCCAGAAGGCGTAAATGGTAGCAGACTAGGCTAGGCTAATCTCCAACACGTGTTGTTTTCGCTTTAAAATGAGTGCGCATGACCGTCAGAATGTGACTGAACAAGCTTTCACAAGCAAAGAGAAATCAGATAAAATAAATGATAAGAAAGGAAAAACTAATTTGGCAGTGTGGGAGTGGTTCGGCTATCTAAGACCCGATAAACTGCGATAAAATGTGACAGAGACATTCCGACTATAGTGGGAACACATCTAACTTGTTCCATGTTTCCACTCTATAGAATAGAGTCAGAAGATGAAGCACAATAAAAGTCTGAGCCAACGTGTCCCTAAAACAACACCCCCTGCTGTATTAAAAGAGAAACCCATGCAGCAAAAGGCTAAAACAAGCTTACCGTAATTAATTTTAATGAGAGTTTTATGTTTATTTGATGGTGATTTCCAATTTCTTTGAAGGCTAAATACAAATAAAAGGTGAACATTTTGTTTGTACTACAGTTTTTCTGAGGCTTTTCTATTGTTTATATTGATATTGAATTATATTGTTATCGACCAAAATTAAGAAATATATTGTGATAAAAGTTTTGGCATTATCGTCCAGCCCTAGTTTCATGCACTCTTGTGCTAGAAATGAAATGAGCGTAAAAAACAGTTTATACTGCATCACCTCTTCTTTTAACATCCCTCATGAACACTTAAGAACTGGGATGACAAGTTGTTCTTTCATATTCCTACTTGACAGATTTTGACTTGCTCAATGTTGTGGCAAAAAAATAAAAAATAAAAATAATAATAATAATAATAATTAAGTGAGACCTGAAAAAAAAATCCTAGTAGTTTTCTAAATTTTTATATTGAGCAAAAAAGTATCTACCTGTACATTTGAGACAGTTCCTATAACCAGAGACTGACAGCAGAAAATAACAGTAAAGATAATGAGCACATTTTAAACACACATAGCTGCTTATGAACTCCACCATCATACAAATGCACCCACCTTCCAGGGTAAAAAACAAAACAAAAAAACTATTTGACATGGCATCAGAATATGTAATTTATATTACAACTCAGGATAATTTAATAAAGCCATGTCACCTCTGGACCAGCTCTACACCCTCAACAGGGTCCTGGAGGGTGCGTGGGAGTTTGCCCAACCAGTTTACATGTGCTTTGTGGACTTGGAGAAGGCATTCGACCGCGTCCCTCGGGGGGTTCTGTGGGGGGTACTCCGGGAGTATGGGGTACCAGGCCCTTTGATAAGGGCTGTTAGGTCCCTGTACGACCGGTGTCAGAGCTTGGTCCGCATTGCCGGCAGTAAGTCAGGCTCGTTTCCGGTGAGAGTTGGACTCCGCCAAGGTTGCCCTTTGTCACCGATTCTGTTCATAACTTTTATGGACAGAATTTCTAGGCGCAGCCAAGGTGTTGAGAGGATCCGTTTTGGTGACCTTAGAATCGCTTCTCTGTTTTTTGCAGATGATGTGGTCCTACTGGCTTCATCAGTTCGTGATTTACAACTTTCACTGGAGCGGTTTGCAGCCGAGTGTGATGCGGCCGGGATGAGGATCAGTTCCTCCAAATCCGAGGCCATGGTCTTGAGCCGGAAAAGGGTAGCATGCCCTCTCCGGGTCGGGGAGGAGGTCCTGCCCCAAGTGGAGGAGTTTAAGTATCTCGGGATCTTGTTCACGAATGAGGGAAAACTGGAGCGTGAGATCGATAGGCGGATAGGTGCAGCGTCCGCAGTGAAGCGGGCGCTGTACCGGTCTGTCGTGGTGAAGAGAGAGCTGAGTCAAAAGGCAAAGCTCTCAATTTACCGATCGATCTACGTTCCCACCCTCATCTATGGTCATGAGCTTTGGGTTATGACCGAAAGAACAAGATCTCGGATACAAGCGGCTGAAATGAGTTTTCTCCGCAGGGTGGCTGGACTCTCCCTTAGAGATAGGGTGAGAAGCTCAGTCATCCGGGAGGGACTCGGAGTAGAGCCGCTGCTTCTCCACATCGAGAGGAGCCAGTTGAGGTGGCTCGGGCATCTGGTTAGGATGCCTCCTGGACGCCTCCCTGGTGAGGTGTTCCGGGCATGTCCCACCGGGAGGAGACCCAGAGGAAGACCCAGGACGCGCTGGAGGGACTATGTTTCTCGGCTGGCCTGGGAACGCCTTGGGATTCCCCCGGAGGAGCTGCTCCAAGTGGCTGGGGAGAGGGAAGTCTGGGCCTCCCTACTTAGGCTGCTACCCCCGCGACCCGACCCCGGATAAGCGGAAGAAGATGGATGGATGGATGGACCTCTGCTTTTTGCCATGCCCACTTCTCCACCACAATCACGTTCATGCTTATCACCTGTTTTCCGCTCTATATAAGAGCTCTGTCCACGCCAAGTCTCTGCCAGATTATTGAACATGTTTTGTCAGTATATGTCCACAGCATTTATTCCAAGTCCACGCCTGACTCCCTTATGACCTCATGCCGGATTATTGAACACGTTTTGTCAGTAGATGTCCAGCATTTATTCCAAGTCCACGCCTGACTCCCTTATGACCTCATGCCTGTTTCCTGGAATCTCTGCCTTGTCTGATTAATTTTGCTCGTCTGAATCTGGTAACTACGACTTCTTTCTGCCTATCATTTTTTAGATTAAGGATTCCTCTCTGGGTTTGTTCTCTGACTTTGGCTTCCTCGTGTATGACCCTTGTTTCACCACTTGGACCACGATTAAAGCTTGTCCCTCTATCGGATCTGCTCTCAGCATTAAAGACCTCTCTCTCTCCAGCTGCTTGCCCACCACTTATGGTGAGATAACTACCACCACCACCAACTAACTATTTCTCCTATCTCTGGGAGCTGGCTCTGCATCTCACCTAACTACCCTCACCTGTCTGAAAAGGTTAGTGGTGTCCGCCGGGGCGCCCTGCTTGCGCGGGACCCCGGCGAGTGGCCTCGGCTGGTGCCTAGCAGCTGACTTAGAACTGGTGCGGACCAGGGGAATCCGACTGTTTAATTAAAACAAAGCATTGCAAAGGCCCGCAGCGGGTGTTGACGCAATGTGACTTCTGCCCAGTGCTCTGAATGTCAAAGTGAAGAAATTCAATAAAGCGTGGGTAAACGGCGGGAGTAACTATGACTCTCTTAAGGGTATTATATAGGGTTGGGCCTGCCAAAGTAGCCAAATGCCTCGTCATCTAATTAGTGACGCGCATGAATGGATGAACGAGATTCCCACTGTCCCTACCTCCTATCTAGCAAAACCACAGCCAAGGGAACGAGCTTGGCAGAATCAGCGGGGAAAGAAGACCCTGTTGAGGGGTGCCAGTTAATTTTGTTTCACAATGCTTTATTTAAATAATTAGTTTCATGAAAACAGTGTAGCATGAATGGCAGCCCGTGTTGCTCCAAAGCCTGTATGTTTCATTTGGTAATAACATTGCATTCATGTGTAATTACCTGAATTTACTCTAATACAACTCCACACCATCACTAGCTTTTCACTTGCACATTGATAACAAACTAGATGCATGCATCTAATTCAAAACCTGTACATACATTTACAATAAAATAAATTCATAACAAAAAAGTATTTGCTTCTACATGTGACGCCATTTTTGTAATGTTTTCTGGTAGATGTCTGATTTAGATACTTTGCAAACATTGTATTGTGTTTTTACCTTCTGCAG